>JAVQIZ010224638.1:0-14888 GCA_036023535.2 Galaxias brevipinnis | reverse complement strand
TCTCCAGGCTCTGTTCAAGGCTGGGGAGCAGAAGACTGGGACTGATGAAGAACAGTTCATCACCATCCTGGGCAACAGGAGCTCACTGCACCTCAGGAAAGGTGTGTGTGGGTGTGTGTGGGAGAGAGAACAAGCAAGTGTGAACTTAACAATCAGATCAAGCAGCCAGTACACTAAAATGCCCCGGGTGTGTATGTTTCAGTGTTTGATGCTTACATGAAGCTGTCTGGGTTTGAGTTAGAGGAGAGCATCAAGAGAGAGACCTCAGGAAGCCTGCAACAAATTCTCCTGGCTGTGGGTATGTATGTGCACTACATACACGCACATCTCAAACTGACTGACAGTTTTTGCGAGTGATTGTGTTCCAAAGACACTGGGCGTATTCCGTCTTTGCCGCCGTTGACATACAGTATTGCTCATAACCCATTGCAACGACTCACCGTTCGGTCCCGTCCCCCCTTGGCCTGCCTTTTCCGCTCTCCCTCCTTTTTCCCTCTACCCCCCCCCCACACACACACACACACACACTTACTCTTCTTCTTCTCTTTTTATAGCCAAGTGTGCCCGGAGTGTTCCGGCCTATTACGCCGAGGTCCTCTACAAATCCATGAAGGTAAGAAGTCCTCAGTGCTCAGCTCCTCCCCAGCATGCAGTTAACCCACTAACACCAGTCTTAATACAGTCCAAGTCCCTGTAACCCACCCATAACCCACCCCACCCCCCAGAGCCCCTCTCATCTGCATATTTATATTCCCCCCCTACTCTCGTTTTGCGTCCTGGAGCAGGGGGCTGGCACCGACGACGACACTCTGATCCGAGCGATGGTGTCTCGCAGTGAGCTGGACATGCTGGACATCCGGGTGGAGTTCAGGAAGATGTTCGCCTGCTCTCTGCACTCCATGATCCAGGTATACGCCCACACACACACACACGCTCAACCTCCCCACCTCCCCAGCTGACCTACAGTATGACTACAGTATATTTGCACAGAGATGTTTTTTTTATTATCTCACCATACTGGTGTTTAATTTACTGTGTTTGTGTGCCTTTTTTCAGGGTGACACCTCTGGTGACTATCGCAAGGCTCTGCTCCTGCTCTGTGGAGGGAACGATGCTTAACCGTGGTAGTGAGGTTAACAGGAAGGAACCCCAAAGAAGGCATTGTCCTTAGTGGCCCTACGAGCTATCAATCACTCACTGAATGATCGGCAAGCCAGTAAAAATTTTAGATTTTTTTGTCACAGCCAAGCTTGCTGGTGAGTGAGTGAGAGGTGGCTCCTTAGGCCTAAACTCTTAATTGTGTCTTTGAAAGGTAGCTAATCCCTTGTGTTTGTTACATGTTAGCTTTTGTCCAGCTGATTTCTACACTAATACAAATTCTTATCATGCCAGACATATATCAGGCTATAGTTTTTATACACATTTGTATGGTGACTCCAGTTCAAAGCTATAATAATAAATATTTTAATCATTGAGGTTTATGAAGTGTGTCTGTCCATTATTCCTGCCACTTGTGTTTACTATTGCTTTTCTGGAGGTGTGTTTACACTCATTGACCACTAGAGGGAGGCACAATACCACTTGTGGTACGGAGAGTGAGCAACTCTTACACCTTAACCATGGTGCATCGCAAAAGTTACAATGTTTATATACGTTGATTATGTTTATATATGAACCACAGCTCAATTTACCATTTATCTTTATTTGTTTCTTTAAGAACTGTGGTTTATGCCCTAAGTTTTAGAAGTAGCTTTGAAATATGTAGTTTCTAGACTTGAAAAAGACGTGAGAACTATAGGAGGATAGATACACTGCGTTCAAACACACTGGCTCTCTGTTGCTAGGTAGATGTTCTTCATCCTGGAGTGTGTATAAAATACCTTGTAGACTGTACACCATGCCCAGCCACCCTGGAACAGATAGTCCTACTCTTCCCTCCACTTCTCTCTCCAGCCCCCTGTAAGGTACACTGTGTTCAGACTGCGTCACTGAGGGTGGTGTGCAAACATCTTTTCTCTGTCCTGTTATCCCCCCCACCCCCACCCCTGTTTGTGTGTATTAGTGTGTGTTATGTGTTAAGTGATGTCCCGTACATCTCAGTCGTCCATGAGAGCTCACACACACACACACACCACGTTAAGCCCTCTCCTTGTTCTGCTCCATGACCCGACATGCTGTCTGCAGGTGATATGCGTCTGCAGTGTAATCCCGACATTCCCTCACACCGTGCAGGGTAAAATACAGTGGAGTCATTTCTTTGTGTTACAGAGATCTTGGATCCTGGAATTGGGCTTTTTAAGTCTGCGGCGTGGACCAAAGATTATAAAGGTGTTGCTACAAACTGATCCTCCAGCGGCCTCTGTTATTGTTGTGGTCGCCGAGGCGGTTGCCCTGGACTGTTGCTGCGGTAACGGGCAGCCAATAACAGGAACTGTAGGGCAGGGTGTGGGGGTCAGGCCACCTCGAGCCACAGAAAGGACAATGACTCAGACTCCTCCCCCTCCACTGTGTGTGTGTGTGTGTGTGTGTGTGTGTAGTTCTCTTTTGATGCGTCCCCTATGCGCTCTGCCGGACCGTCCACATACTGGTGCTTATCCAAAGCATCATTACCTTGGAACACAGTCAGTGGCTGAACTTGAAGGGAAATGCTTTCATCCAAACAGTCCTTTGGTCTTGTTGGCTCGTTTGACTCCTATTCAAACCGGTATACAGACAAGTTCAAATAGCAACACCCAATCCGAGCATGCAAACCCACATATACAATGGATATCGTCAAAGACACACACACGCACACACACACACACACACACAGTAACATAACGGAAAATTCGGAACATTTGTACAAGGCTAATCGCCTTTGTTCATGGGATCATGTTAGCACTCGTATTCTACATGGTGACAGAAGTGTGCAGACCTCAAAGCCCTTGTAAAGGAAGTGGGCTTTAAAGACTCCACACTTCAAAGCCACCAGGCCATGGGGCAACTGAGATGGGTGGGGGGGCAATTTGTTGTTTTAGTTTTGTTGGTTTGTAAGACACGGAAACATCATCCAACAAAAAGAAAGGAACACGCTGGGACAAGAATTCGCCACATTGGACATCAGACATCAGAGTGTGAGAAAAAAATAGGAGAGGAAGAGAGGCTTTTTTTCATGTAACTTCATTCCATGAGTGTGCAGAGGGACACTTTTTTTGTCATTAGATCTCTGAGCATAGTAGAATTCCTGTTAACATCACGGGAATGTCCATATGGATGGGACAAAAGGCTCAGTTCTGGTATGGCAATAAAATAAGACATATATTATGCTCCGGTGTCAAACTTCCAAACCGTCCTGTACGAAGTGTACTATTTGAACCCCTCTCCTGTAAACGGTGCCGGTGAAAAACGTCTACCTGGAGCTCAGCCCAAAACACATCACCTGTAGGTGTGACCACCTTTATCTATTTTGGCATTTTTTGGATTATGATTGGCTGCTAAATGACCTGATGTAGTGTTCTCCAATCACAGCCTCCCGGTCTAATCGTTACAGCCTTTTCAATGTAGCTGCGTAAGCCTTTGGTTGGGATCTGTGTGTGTGTGTGTGTGTGTGTGTGTGTGTGTGTGTGTGTGTGTGTGTGAGAGAGAGAGAGAGAGAGAGAGAGAGAGAGAGAGAGAGACAGAGAGAGAGAGAGAGATTGTGATTGTAGCATCCGGATACAGGCCAGCTGGAGTTAGCAGTGATGACATTCCTCATCAAAGCAATGATAATAAATCTGTGGGATCCTTAAAATGGCAAATTAGCACAAAACAGCAAAGTAGCACACACTGGGTGACATACATCAGTGAGTATCGAATGACCCCTAAACTCTCACCATCACTGGATATTAAGTCAATATGAAAGAGAAAATTTTTTACCGAGTCATCATGCATTTGCCTCCACTGAAATGAGATTATTTGATCACTTGCATGAGTTGAGCTCGTGGAGGGTGTGGCATATAACAGTTGGGGAGTTCAGGGTTACCTGTGACAAAGTGCTAAAAGACCTTTGTGAGTGTGTGAAAGGAAAAGCTCTTTCCGGAGAGAAACTAGATGTCCCCCATCCCCCCGTCTCGTAACTCAGTGGGTGGGTGGGTGGGTGGGTGGGGGGGGTCTCTAGGTGATGAGACTCTGGGGATTTGCTAAGTGCATCGTGATTTTAGTGGGAGAGCAGCAGGACTCAGGAGGTGAACTGACAGAAGTCTATTGGAATGTGTCCGCACACACAGGCAGAGCGAAAGGGGATGTGTGTGTGTGTGTGTGTTTGTGTGTGTGTGTGTGTGTGTGTGTGTGTGTGTCTGTGTCTCACCAGACACCTACAGCATACAGTGTCTCACCAGATACCCACAGCATACAGTTTCTTAAATACAGCCGCTGGAATCTTAATTATTATCCTGTGTACATTGCTTACACACAGAGAGAGACGCGTGCGCACATATTTTAAACAGACCAAAAGAAACATGCAGTTAGGGATGTCGATGATCCCGAACGTCTGGAGGATTAAGAGCTCCAATCCCCTGTGTGCCTGAGGGGCATTTCAAGCTAAAGTTTAACGTCTGAACTCACACTGCCTCCAATGTTTGTTTATGGTAGGAATTTGATAAGGCTCTGAGCTATGCAGCGGCTCCTCCCACCTGTCTCTTCAGGTCATATGAGTGACGTTTATAGCTGATTTCAAGCAGAATACAACTGAAATGGCATCTGCCAAAACATGTGCAAAATATGTGGCGCGCTATGAAGACATACTTCACGGTTTACACTGAGGCAGTGACAGAACCATAGGGGAAACGAATCCATTGGTCAAGGAGCAGCCCAGGAGAGAAGCAGTTGGAACAGGAAGCGACAGGGCTCTCGGATCCTTGACAAACTATGTCCACCGTGACCTTGAACCCTTGACCTTCAACAACTTCCTTCCTGCCAGGCATAGGGGAGATTGCCCCCAAATCTGTCCCTGCATCGTATACAATAGATCAGCACGAGAGCTACGGGGGTCAGGGGAGGGGGTGGGGGCTTCCCATTAAGGGGATCCCCATTAAGGGGCACAGACCTCCGGAAGACAAACACCCAAGGTAGTGTGTGTGTGTGTGTGTGTGTGTGTGTGTGTGTGTGTGTGTGTGGCGATAAAGTGCAGTGTGGTTCAAAGGTGACAACGGTCAAGAGCAGTCAGTAGGAAATGATATACCCCAGAGACAAGCCCACCTGTCTTTGCACGCGCACACACACACTTTACACTAGACAAATGCCTGTGATCAAACCACGTTTAGGGGGGAATTCCGCTCTTAAAGGTTTACCACAGAGCCCCTTTGTTGTGTGCTGGTGTGTGTGCTGGTTGTGTGTGTTTAAAGACTGCATAGGCGCCGTCTCTGAAAAAGACATTAAGGACCATTGCAGGAAACTGGATACCGGTGTGTGAGAAAGGACAGATGAGTAAGGAGCCACTGCGCGCGCACACGCACACACACACACACACACACACAAACACACACGTTCTCAATTCATACATAATCCTGTCAAAGATATCCACCTATAGCACCAATATGTTAAGCTACTTATTATGACCTATGTGTGTTGTGATCCCTTCAAAACTATGTGTGATCTCTTACTGTCCGCAGAAGTGTGTGTTTCAGGGACGTCTTATCCCACGAGTGTCTTCATTACACAATCTGTGCATCTTTGACACAATGTTGGCTTGTCTGAGGCAATTGCACCATTGGCTGTATCCCAATCACTTTCTCTTCCCCACTCTCTTTTCCCATCTCTGCTTTCCATACACAGTAAAAAAAAAGGGTTATTGTTCACTCTCATTCTTCTTCAGTAGTCAAGTTATCCTTACTAATCTGAAATTCAGAATGGAAAGGTGAGGTCCACAGGGAGTCTTAAGCAAGGAAATATAAACAGTCTAAAGAGACTGCTGGTATTCTGCAATGAAACACACATTTGAAATGGGTCATTGGGAAGAATGCTATTTTTTCATATTATTTAGTTACAGAACTCCCACTGTTCTAATTACAAATGTATATGTGTAAATGGAACTCTAAGCACACAATGAAACAAAAATAAATACAAAATATTTATTTGTGCAGCATAAATTCACAATTGTTTACAGTATTTGTTATAAGTGTTTTGTTGATCACAACGGCCAGTATAGCCAAAGGTTTGTGAACGTGTACAAAATAATTTTTTTATTTGCTTTCAAGTCTCTTGCTGGAACAAGGCCAAATCAAATTATCCCAAGTAAATAAAAATATGTCGCTTTAATTTGTCCAGCCGTGGACCCAGTGAATATTTACATATAATCTTAACAGTCCCCACTCTGCACCAATGAGAAAAAGAATGCACAGACACTGGCCCACGAGGAACTGCAATATTCTTCTGCTAATTTCTGCTGGTCCACGCTCTCCGTGCACGCTATGGCAGTGGCATTTTCCCTTGAAACCTTAGTGGTTGTGGTAGTTGTAGCGACAGCCTTCGCCGGCTTCTGTGGCCGCCGTGTAAAAACCTGCCTGGCCGTTTCATCAGGTTGCTGAGCCAGGGTCACTATGGTATCCACAGATAGTTTGAAGTGTGAGTCCTGAGGCGCACGCTTGCACATGCCAGTCTTAACCTGTGCACGACTGTCTGAACACAGTTTCTTCTGAAGCTTTTTTAATGCGCGCGCCACCTGTTTCCAATAACTGGCGGGGTTTGAGTCGTATCCTGGGCAACTGGTGGGTCTGGCCGTATACGTGCAGCTCAGGTCAGTGACTCCGCCTTTGACCTTTGCCTCTGGGTTTTGGCAGGTGACCGCCAAGGTAACTGTGTCCTCACCCCGTGTCACCCACGTGCATTGCAGCTTGTCCTTAGTTGAAAACTTGCCCTTAGTAGCTTGAGCTTTGCCGCCCTTACCTTCTCTAAAGGGCGCGGAACTTGGGGACCGCTCCAGTGCCCTGACATCCCCTTTTCCTTTGCGTTCCTTATTGCGTGAGCCTACAGATAGGGCAACCTGAAGCGCGAGGCAAGCAAACAGCAAGCAGGGCGCGAGGGTCCTCAGTAGCAGCATATCCTTTCAGAGGCCTGGGGAGAATAAAAAAAACCTTAGTTTTATAGAATTGTCTTCTAATTTACCAATTAGCATACTGTCCTGAATGAACACAAACGAAGCCAGCCTCCATGGAGCAACTGGGAAAACTTAAATCTCCCATTGGACTGGAAAACACATAATGGCTACACATTTACACTGCAGAGCTAGACAACTGGGTCTCCGGAGAGTATATTGTGCGCACTCCTAAGTGAGTAGGTATTAAAAACGCATTAATTTGTTCCACAAACATTTTAATCAATAGTTTTTTGCCTTTGCATGCATTTATTGACGCAATATGAAAGCAGATATGAAAGTATTTGGTGCTGTACTTACTTTATGACCGGTTATCCACGTGCGTAAAGTGAAATGTTATGGCTTGAGTAGACATCAGAGGCTAGTACTTGTCATTTATAGGTCGTCTGACACGCCCACACACACGCACACAATGGGCATATGAATAAAAAGGATTTTCGGAAGGGAATGCTCTACCATTTCGAACTTGATGTGACATGCCCTCATTCCTGCCAAGGATGTATATGACTTACTTTATCCTAAACGCTCCATAAATAGCTCCATACTATATTCTCATAAAGTCTATAGGATCTCTATGTTGGTGTATGCAGCCAAAGCAATGTAGGTCAATTAAACATGCATGCTTACACACATACACTTGCGCAAGTGCACTGAGCCCGCCCCTTGGTTGGCATTGCGTATTTGATTAATTTAATTTTCTATTCATTTTGACATACTTCCGTTATCTTTTCATTCATGACTTTATATTTTCCTTGTCTGCATCACACACCCACACCCTCAATCACTTTTCATTGATACTACTAACAAAACAACACAGCAGCTGAAAGTACTGCAGCCCACTGCCCGCAGAACATTCCTAGCTATACAGCAAAGCAAAGGACTCCATTCATGTGCTGGGAGTGTTTACAGTGTGATTCAGAGCTACTGCTTGATGTTTCTCTGAACATTGTGATAATTATTAACTACTGGAGGATGTTTATTCAAAGGGAGTGAGAAAAGAAAGAAAGAAAGAAAGAAAGACAGAAAGAAAGAAAGAATGAAGCCCGCAAGCTTGCAATAACGGTATTCAGGCAAAGACAGGACCAAGAAAGAATGCATGCAGAAAGATTGAGACCAAGATTATCTTTGAAATGTTTAAGTAGTACATTTTAATTTAGACTGAGACATCATGATCCCAGTTACCACAATATCCAACACTGTATGTTATGTAACCTTGTAAAATACTTTAAAATGTATTTCTGCCTTTTATATGACGCTTAAGGTGTTTTACGTAAAACCTATTTATGTTCTGATTGACACAGCAGCACCATCTAGTGCTGATTATGCCTACAGCAATGCGGAATAAGCCCTCAAGCTTTTTGCTGCAGTAAAATATATTCTAAGATACAGAGTTCAAAACAGACCACTAGTATAATAGTACATACAAACAAGCACACTGATCTAAATTATTTATATTACTATAGTTCAGCTGTAAAAAAAAAACAAAGAACACCTTCAACCGATATTAATGGACATTTATGGGTTAAACCTGACGCGGTGAGATGTCATAAAAGAAATATATAGTATGATCCCACTCCGTCAGGGTTTTAATCATCTTAATTTACATTAATCACTCGTGCAAATAGGTGATCTAAAAACACCTCTAGGATATTTCTTTCTCTGCCTCTAATGTGTTGCGTCATTATTAATCAGCAATAGATGTAAATATAAAGCTCTGTGGTGAGCATGAACACATTTCTCTGATGCGGACATTTTACTCTTCGGTCTTACCAATGCTATTCTCCAACTGATCCACAGGAACCTCCCCACACAACCATCCTGTGTTCTCACGTTCAGGCTGCTCTCACAACGCACATAGAGTTAGGTCATTACGTTTCAAAGTGCCATTTAGGCTTCACAAAACACTCTCAGGGACTTGGAAATGTTATCATAACTGTGGTTTGGCACTTTCAAAGTCCTAGGCGGACAGAGTGTGACTGTTACCACAGGCAGCGGCCGCTGCACAAGGACTCCTTTTATGGTGAACCAACGGAGATGTGGAGGTGGACTAAAAAGACTGAAGGAGGCTGCAGAGGGAAAGTCACCATTCTAACTTTTATTCTGTTTACACTCACACTTTTCATCATTCCTTCATTTGATACAGTTCATGTTAGACTTGAACATGTTACAGAGTGTGTGCAAGTGTGTGTATGTTTGGGTGTGTGTGTGTGTGTGTGTGTGTGTGTGTGTGTTGTACTCTGGGAATATCGCAACATATACAAAGAAAATCGTGATGTCTTCCGTGTTGTGTGTTCGGGTATCTTACATGAGAGAAAGAGAGCGAGAGAGCGCGAGTGTGTTTTACTGCCATTTTAAAAAAAAAAAATTAAGAAAGACATGGTGAGCAGTCGTCAAACACTGTGGGCGGGTTGTGAAGTCTCTCGGAGCGACAGAGGAAGGAGGCTTGTGACGATGGATCATCTCTTTACGCCACAAACACACACACTGACCTACAGGAAGGTCTTGAAGGAGAACAGCTGTGTGTCCGTCACTGCTGTTGCAAACCTGTGGCACAAAGAAACAACAAAAGGTACACTGAATTCAGACCAACAAATCACCAATGGACGTCCAGAAGAGACACAGTGGCCGAGTGCGTTTCCCTGCTGTATATGTCTACGGGTTTAGTCCGACTGTCTTCAACAGCCACCGTGGTAAAGACGATCTAAATGGCCGTCATTTGTGCTGTTACCAGACCACACCATGACCTCCGCTCAGCCCTTTTCACCTGGACACAGAGTTTCCTTCCTCTCCCTTCTTACTACTTCTCCCGGCCTTCCCTCCTGCACTCTCCTCTTTCTTTCACCAAACTCCCTACCCAACTGGGAAGCCCCATATATTCACCCTTTTCTCTCTCTATCTCTCTTTCTCTCTATTCAACCTCTGATACATTTATATATATTTCCATGTTGTCACTCACTTGTGTCTGTGTGGGCCCCTCAGTTCTGGAACCATCCGATGAAGTAGGAGCAGATGCCATGGAAGCTCTTCCAGCAGTACTCCTGGGCCAGGCGGGAGGACTTGGCGTCGGCGTTCTCCGTGGGCCGAGGGGCGGCCTTGCCGGGCTTGGGAGTGGGCTTCCTGGGCTGGCCCCCTTTGCCTGGCTGGGGCTTGCCGGCCTGGGGCTTGCCGCCCTGGGGCTGTTGGGGCTTGACTGGCTTGGTGACGGACGGCTTGGGCTGGCCCGGGGCGGGCTTACGCTGCTGGGGCTGCTGCTGCTCCTGGCCAGGCTTGGAGGGCTTGGGGGCGGTGGTCTTGGGCCAGGCAGCCAGGAAGGTCATGTGGGCGTCCTCGGGGTACTTCTTGCACATGAGCGGGCGGTAGACCTTGGGGCCCTGGCAGGCGTGGTCCAGCTTCCTCATGTCCCACATCATCTGGGTGAAGTAATGGCGGGGGTTGGTGTTGTAGGCGCGGCACAGGTTGGGCTTGCCCTGGAAGTCGCAGTAGTAGGAGCGGCCGGGGTTCTGGCCCTGGCTGGGGCCCTTGCAGGAGACGCGCAGGCGGGTGTAGTCGCCGGCGCCCGACACCACCATGGTGCAGGCGTCCTTGCTCTTGGTGTTGAAGCGGACGGGATCATCCCAGATGCTGCGCTGCTGCTGCTGCTGCTGCTGCTGGGGCTTGCTGCTGTCGCTGGTGTGGCTGTTGTTGCTTGTCTGGGCGTGCGACACGCACACGCCTGCCGCCAGCACCAGCAGCAGCGCTCTCACCCCGACTCTCATGGCGACGGCTGCTATGGTCGAAAAGGACTGCAGTGGTTGGGTGTGTGTGTGCGTGTGGATGTGTGTGTCTGCACGGAGGACTGAGGTGTGCAACGGTAGCCAGCGGTGGCCCTGGGCTTTATAAAGGCTGGGGTGCACAAAGGGGGCATTCAGGTGGAGGCCTAGGAGGCAGAGCGATCCGACAGGGCTGGAACTCACACACACACACAACCACACACACAAATCTAAATACATCAGTCAGACCCAGCCCACCTTGGTACAACCGAACCTGATTGACAGGAAAGATGGGGGAGGGAGATGGAGGGATGGGTGTAGGCTGAGGAAGAAGGGGGAGGAGGGGTTCGGGGCTAGATAGATGGGGGGGTGGGGTGGGGGGAGTGGGATGCTGGATAAAATGCAGGGGGCATGTATGAAACCGAATGTTCCGGAAAGCTGTTCATAAGACATTATATAATCTAACATAAGAGACTCTTTGACTATTGATGAGGAGGAGAGAGAAGGAGCGAGAGGCAGAGAGGAGGAGGTGGGTGCATGTGGAGTCGGGCGTAGAGGGAGGAAAGGAAAGGGGACTGAAGAAATGTTTAGGATGGTGGGAAATTTGCCATCCCTTTCATCGCGTTGCCTTAGCTAATTGTTAAATAATGTTAGCTGTGGCAACAACGCCTCAAACGGCCGCGTACACATGCTTTTGACCTGGAAGATTTACCTGCCAAGTCTGTTCCCATCAACATTTTAAGAAGAGAGGTCAGCAACTTAATGTTCTCATGAAAGGAAGTCACACACGGCACAAGTCCCTGCTGCTTTGCGTAGATCTTTTGTTGCCAGTGTTGTTCTAAAGTAACCCTTTTCTAATGAGTCGATGCGGTTTAGTCCTGTCCTTGTTTTCTGTGCGCAGGTTTGTTTAGAACGTGTGGGAGACCTACTGGGCCAAACTGTTCATTGTGATGCTGGCGAGTCGCTAGTTTGGGTGCTGAGCTCCGAAACATGTCGTTAGAGAGAGTGGAAATATTCCATATGGTCTGGATGGGAGGAGGCGGAGGCGGAGGAAGGAGAGGAGAGAGAGGAACCCATGTGTTGGTTTTTTTGTAAGCGTACATGTGTGTAAACACATACACACGTACACACACGCACACACACACACACTCCCTGGAGCACACACAACTGGAGACACACACACAGCACCCATGCACACACACATCTACACAGCCAGGATGTTTTATTTTCATAGCCGTCCATCTAGCGGGAACAGAAGGCGGGTCTGTGCGAGGGACATTGAGAAGGTAAACACAGGCCGTGTGTGAGGGCTTTGTCCGCGCGCCTCAGTGTACATGAGAGAGGGTGTGAGTTAGCCGACAGGAGAGAAGTGCAGGGAGGATGGCCAAAGAGCCTGTGTGCGCGCGTGTCTGTCTATGTGTGGGTGTGTGTCAGTGTGTGTGTTACACCAGATGTTCTCTTTCACTCACATACAGTCCTCCTCCTGTGATAGGACACAGCAACATCGCACCACCCCAGGCCCCGCCAACCCCCCCCTCCTCCCACCAAAACAGCCCTGGACCCTCTTAGTATGTGTGTGTTACATGTTGGGGCCGGGGCTGGTCTCCTGTGTTTTCTGGCACCCCATTTGGAACTTCATTTGTCTTCTTTGTTTATTTTCTGTCAACTCTCTTCCTGTGCCTTTCACCCTCTTCTTTGCAGCCTCTTTTCGGCCACAGAGTGTGCAGAACCGCCATGCACTTTTCAACAGACAAGCTACAATTATCAGAGGAGGTTATGTTTTTAATGTACAGTGTAACGCATCTGCATTTTAATTGTTGGTCTCTGTAGTTGTAGATGACAATTCTCCATAGTGGACAGTCTCGACACAGACACTCACTTAACTTTGACGTTTTTATTCACAGTTTCACACCCTTTGCCAAAGTATCCAACTGGACCTTTTAGCTTTAAAATTTGACATCACGGTTATGACATCACGGTTTGAACGTCAGGAGGGCGGACAAAACGTCCGGCAACACAAGCCCGTTCGCTTCTCCTAACATGGTCTGGTTAAAAAAATGCTAGCATAAAATACAGTTTTATGTCTGTTTGCTGTCTTGAACCCTCTGCAAGGTGTGTGTGTGTGTTTGCGTGTGTATGTGTGTGTGATTGTGTGAGTTAAGGTGTGTGAACAGCACTGTATGGGTAAAGATATATACGCATTTGTATCTTGGTGTAAGTGTGTGTACTTGTCTGTGTTGAAGGTAGTATCTTCTTGTAACAAGGACAGACCAGGTTCTTCTCACTGATTAACATAAGACACTGGAGTAGTAGCTAACATAGATAACTGGAAACTTTCAAATTGGAGTAGAAGCTAACATAGTCCACTGGGGAATATAGAATTAGTCCTTGAGTAGAAGCTAACATAGACTACAGGGGAATGTAGAATTAGTCCTGGAGTAGAAGCTAACATAGTCTACTGAGGAATGTAGAATTAGTTCTGGAGTAGAAGCTAACATAGTCTACTGGAGAATGTAGAATTAGTTCTGGAGTAGAAGCTAACATAGTCTACTGGGGAATGTAGAATTAGCTCTGACAGAGAATCCCAAATGACGCAAAGTGGACCTTTAGTTGCTACATTCGTTGTGCAAACATCTACCTGGTCTATGCAAACAATACCTTCCAAGTCAAATAAGCGGATGCTAGACTCTGCATGATCAACGACAGAACAAACCTATAGACGAGGTTATAAAACAAGCATCAACAAAAAAAAGATTACAAAACTTCGAACATCTTGGACGTGAGACATTTACACTTATTATCACCATTGCGGAGTGCTTGTGTTGCGAAAATCATTGCCAAAAGAGTACAAATGAAAAAAGAAAGACTACAAAATCATGCTATCTACATATAAATAATGCTTTGCCATTGGACATGTTATGACACACTAGAATGATTAATAATGCCAGTGTTGTGATAGGGTGGGCTGAGTGGTGGGCGGGACCATTAGGAGACATGTAATTGGCTCGTGAGAGCGACCGTTGTCGAAATGGCTTGTCTAGGATGATAAGTGGGGCGCGGCGGAGCCAGAGGCCGCCCTTCACTACGCACAGCTCTTCTTTTGTCGTGCCTCCGGCTCTCTCTGAGGTCAGGGTGTTCTCCATTTTGTTTCGGTTTTTAGGGCGAGTGTTTGTGGGTGGGAATGATGCTGGCCATGCTGAGGAACCTGGGAGAAGGAAGGAGCTAGGTCAGTCAGAGCTGAAAACAGACAGGTGGACAGGCTGAGAGACTGAAGGGACCACAGACAGTAAGACAGACTGACAGAGAGACTGAAGGGACAACAGACAGTAAGACAGACTGACAGAGAGACTGAAGGGACAACAGACAGACTGAAGGGACAACAGACAAGTGGACAGGCTGAGAGACTGAAGGGACCACAGACAGTAAGACAGACTGACAGCGAGACTGAAAGGACAACAGACAGTAAGACAGACTGACAGAGAGACTGAAGGGACAACAGACAGACAGGCAGGCAAGCAGGCAGACATATATAACTACCCAAAGCTAGATGATGAACTAAAGTCCTCTGGGGTGTAGGAAACAAGAGAGCGGTGCTGATTGGCTAAAGCTGCAAGTAATGGAGGCTGGTAGGGGCACCTACCATGAGGACGAGCTCAGTTCCAACCTTCTTGTCCACTGTGGAAAGAAAAAAACAACAACATGATAATTCTCCAAATAATCATAATCTGCTGGAACGGAGGATGGAAGGGGCCAAGAAACGGAGATAAGGTGGAGTCCAAAGGAAAAGGCAATGCAGAGAGAAACAGAGCATGGAATGAGAAAAGTGTTTTGGTTTAAGGTCAGTCATTCTGGAAGTCGTTTGAAAGAGTTGGTTAGTGTGATGAAAGATGCCTGGAGATGAAAGCTCAAAGAGGAACAGTGTTGGGTGTGAAAACAATGATTCCAAGTCCTCCAGAGGCAGGATGGCAGAATGAGCTGACGGCGGACGGACGGCGGGTTGTGTGGGAGCGGGTGGGTCAGTACCTCTCTGG
>JAVQIZ010224590.1:0-20850 GCA_036023535.2 Galaxias brevipinnis | reverse complement strand
TGTGTGTGTGTGTGTGTGTGTGTGTGTGTGTGTGTGTGTGTGTGTGTGTGTGTGTGTGTGTGTGTGTGTGTGTGTGTGTGTGTGTGTGAGAGAGAGTTTGCGTCCATGTTAATGTGGGTGGTTGCTGTTCATTGAACTATCAGAACACCATGTTCCCCCAAAATCTCCCCTCCCTCCCATGTTCACCACAAGGACTAAGCACATGATGCATAAATGTATCTATATATATATATATATATAGATAATAATTTATATAGACAGACTTTTTATCATGACAACTTTTTCCCCCTTATCACCCAGCATAGGCTACTGTTACTTTTCCAAAACTAACAGAACACTTCACTGAAATAAGAAAATGTAATGGACCTACACTTCGAACCTGGGACAGGATTTGTAAACAAAGGCCTAAGAATTTGCACTCGAGTGAACGGTGTAGCCAAGCCGGTGTATCTCTCTATCTGTCTCAAAGAATAGCCTAAAAACTCAATTGGTGGGCCAATGCAAGCTGTGTGTTTGCTTAGTGAAGTCCCTTTATTGCATGGCCTGCCTTTCCCACTGTTATCTCAGTAGCAGCAGGACTGTGTGTGGGTGTAACCTGACTCTGGTAGCTTAGACCACATCTTCCGTGCGAGCTCATCCCAGAGGTCAGGGCAATTACTCTGTAGGGATGGGCATTTTAGGGCATATCACTTTTCAAATATTTTATAAAAAAGATATTTGGGGTTATTGATTAACCGAAAGAAAAAGATTACATTTAAAAAAAAAAAAACTAAAAACAGATCATCTGGCTTTGGCTAAACAAACGTATTCCTTTTCCAATTTTGGAACATTTCTTTCTCTCTTACACATTTTGGACAGATTTTCTTTCATTTCCGAGTAGAGAGTCGGTGCTGTAAAGCACATGTGCTTGTGTCGGGGATCCAACACACTAGCATAGAGCGCTCACGTGCCTTTAGTGTGCACGCTGCCTCCAAGTTAAGCTAAGTGATGCAAATTGCGGGAAAAACACAATGTATCTGATGTATTGCAATAGTGTTTTTTCTTCCTACTTTTTACATATTTTAATGGCATTGATATACACATATAATTAACAATATGTGATTAAAATAGCTAATGAATAATATTTCAATTAACTTTAGGCAAAAATATAAACAAATGATTACAGCTATTCTCGAATACCCACATCATTTCGAATATTCAAATAACCGTACCCATCCCTATTACTGTGGGGGTGAGAGGGCAGGAGCGAAGGTGAAATACTGGTGACATGACTGGGAGGCCTCACAGTGACACCACAACCCTTCTGGGTCAGCATTGTTTGTTATGCCGGGGTAAAGGGTTCCATGGCTATTTGTGAAGGTTGTACTGTTTTCCTTAGATGAACTTGCAAGCAAATTTTTAGTTTTATTTGAGTTTTAATTTTATTTTGTGGGTATAGATCTAGTGAGGATATAGAGGCAGGTCTAGCGTAAGACTCGATATGTTAGCGTGATCTCTACTGCAGGCCCTAGCATGGCTTAGCCTGCTTTGTTCTCCATTTCGCCAAACCCAAAATGATTACAATTTGGCCCCTTCTTGAACCCTCAAGAATAAATTAGATTATATTTCCATAAAACAACACCTCTATTTGCTCTGTATATTTAGCTTTTTATTAGATTTTTTTTATTTAACCCGTCAAGTCCATTGAGAACATGTTCTCATTTACAAAGACGGCCTGGCCAGGAGGCAAGACACCGCAATAAAAACAAAAACGGCAAAAACATCACAAAACATACAGCAATATACAACAGGCATTTGTTGGAGGGCATTGGCTGGCCTTGGTGCAAGTATGGCCTACTTTGGAAATGTGATCTACAGTAGCCTCAGCATAGTTACCCATTGACACACTGAGCTAGACAACCTCCTGCAGAGATAGCCTTGTGCACTCTGCTACCCCTTCCCAGACTTAAGTTGCTCATAACCTGTCTGGTACACCCCTGATCCTATCACAGCACTGGGTGTTCTTCTCACATTATGTAGAACTAGTCTCTTGCCCTTTGGACCGGATCAGTGGACCGAGTATGTGTGTGTGTGATAGTGGTAAACTAGAAAGAGTGTGAGTGTCACATCTTAATCCCTTCTCTTTCCCTAGTTGATCCAAAGCTCAGGAGTCTTCCTTTTTCTGCTTTGGCATTACATTTCCCTCTCACTGCTACAGTTTTTTTTCTTCTTCCACTTCACACCTTCCCTGCTAAAACAATTGTTCATAGCTAGTTTAGATTTGCGCTGCTGCATTCAGGACAACGTGTGCACTCGATCGCTGCACGGCCGACCCGCTCTAACAAACACAGAAGTGGGTTGCATAACGGCGCCCTGCCCCGGTGTGGTCACCACGCAGAGCCACCACACCTCAGCAGCTACCAAGCCTGCCTCACTCAGACGCGGTGTAGAACGGGGGAAGGGGAAGGAGGAAGCAGGGTTGACATAGTGACTAAAAACAGACGGCGAGAGGGGAAGGAACACCCTGAGACAGCCAGAAAAATCAAGACAAGCTTATCCAGACCGGTACAATGTTAAAGGCTACGTCATGGCACTTTCCCTGGCAGTTGTCAAGGCCGTCTAAGTCAACATGGAGCAGAAAAAGATATATTGTGATATTAATAAAGAGGAACCAATCTCAAAACTCGGGGGGGGGGAAGTTAATGTTTTATGCAAAGTTGTAGTTAAACAGCTTGTTTACTCCATAATCTTGTTTACCTCTATAGTCAGCGTTTGTTGTTTTTAGTGTGATTCAGAGCGTGGCTAAAATAACGAGTGCCATCCTGTGCTTCCCTCCACCTCTCTGCAGACGGGCACACTTGCGGCTTTGTTTAGAGCGGTTGAAATCCCTTGTTCCCCTAGGACCAGAGTCCAACAGGCACACCACCTTGAGCCTGCTGATGAAGGCAAAGCAGCACATCTCGGTGAGTGTGTGTGTGTGTTTGGGTCGTAGCTTCTGGACTGCGTATTTCTGTGGTCTTCGACATCACCAGATGGAGGAGGGCTATCTGGACCTACCAAAGGGGTAGTACAGGAGAGTTTGCAGAGGGAACACCCCACGCACACATACACACACGCACACGTACACGTACCTTTGACAGTGACGTCATGTTTGGCTGTGGCAGCGGTTGGAGGAGAGCGAGCGCCGAGCGCAGCACACGTTGGAGCAGCTGCAGAGAGAACAGCGGCACCTGAGGCGGCGCCTGGAGCAGCTGGGGGTGGAGCGCACGCGCATGGACAGCACTGGCTCCACCGCCTACGACAAGTCCGACTCGGACCAGGGTGAGCCGCACACACACACACACACTACGAACATATTAGACACCTAAAAACATTGGGTGGAAAATAAACAAAATTGGGTCAAGGTTGGTTCTTGTTATAGCCATATGGCTGGGGTAAAACAATACAGGACTGGTTAACTACTGAACTGACTAGTGCTGGGTTTGTTTGATCGTTGCAGCACTAAGTTGTACTCTTAACAGTGCCGTTTGGTCAAGTTCCCAACCCATTGTTGTGGGTCATTAGCTGACCCAAGTAGCTGACTCTAAGTAGCCCTGTAACTGACACCACAACTACAACCCACCAATTGTTTGTATGTGATGTGCAATGTGTTTAGGGGTTGTTAACGTGCGTGTGTGTCTGTGCGTTTGCAGAAGACCTGGACGTGGACGTGGAGGGCACAGACTACCTGATGGGCGACCTGGAGTGGAGCACCAGCAGCGTGAGCGACTCTGGGGACGAGCGGGGCAGCCTGCGCAGCAGCTACAGCGACGAGGGCTACTCCAGCGCCAGCCTCAGACTCCTGCAGGACACTCAGGAGAAGGCCAAGCAGCTGGGCTGCAGCCTATAAGAGTGACGGCTGTCCTAGCCCCACCCTCCCTCACCCCATTGGTCAACCCACCCTCACCCCGCCCACGTCGTTGTTCACCACTTCCTGGTTTCCACGCTCAGTCTCTGCCCGCCTGACAGCAGTCCCCCAGCAGAGCAGGACTGACCCAGCCTGTGGCCTTCTCCCCAGCCCAGATGTGTGTTACCGTCCCCCTCCTCCCTTTCCCTCTATTCGGCCACAGCCTCCCACCTAAACACCTGAGACACCCACATCCAACCCCCCCCCCCCCGCTCCAGTTACATTCGTTTAGGAAGACGCTCGGCCCTGTGTCGACCCACCAGCTCTCGTCCCTCTGTCCTTCTATCTGTCCATGGCCTGGCTCAGTAGTGTTCAGCCTGAACACAGGCCCCAGACTGCCTGTCCCCCACCCCACCCCCCCAGCCCCGCTGCCTGCTTCACCCTGCCGTCCCATCAGGAAAAAGACTGTGGCTTAAGGAATGTTACCACACTACACCCCATTGCCTCGTATTCTGTGCTTCGAGACCCGTGAAAAGCAGTAATCAGAATCATCCCCCGACACTTACACGCTCACTCGCGCTGGTCCGTCCCTGCCGCCCCATGGTGGTGGTGGCCCACCAACCCGTAGGGGGACCCCTCTGCTCCCTAGCTGAGCACCAAGAGCAGGGTACTTTGCACTTACACGGGAAGGATGATTTTGCACTGGTGTTGAAAAGCTATCGCTCGTTTTTAAAACTAAATCCGTCTCTTGACTGACTGCAGCTATGTTTGTATCGTTATCAGGTAATGTCGTCCTTTTAGCCTAAGAAAAACACTTGTCAATCTTGTACCCGCACTGTCGTCCCCCCCCCCGTAGCCCCCCACCCCCCCTTATATTTTTTTCGGGACACAATTTACAACTGTGTGGTGCTGCTGTTGCTGTTGTTCCCCTTGTTTGTTGTTTTCCTGGCAGCAATACGTCCCTTTGTAGCCTGGCTCGCTGGGTGGTCACACCCCCGTTGGTGGCCACAATGATGGAGAGGATATCCTCTCTGCTTTCTAGAAAAGCACCCATTACTTTATTATCCTACACCTGCCATTTCTATTTTTTTTTTTTTGACGTAAAGGAGGAAAGAATGAAAAGACAGAAAAAAAGACAAAAAAAGGTGCAGCATGAGATTGTGTTGGGTTTGGGTCTGGGATGGGCAAAGGGTGGGATTATCATTTCTCTCTCTGATGACTGTGGCATTTTTAGTCCCATGTATGTGTGTGTCACTGGTCATGTATGAGCCAGTGGCCAGTCACCCTTTTTGATATGTGAGAAGGGAAGCCTACTGAGAGACTCGAGCACATTCCATGAATCAGAGATACAGAGGATGGCAGATAAAGCATCATTTTTGGGAAAATACGTTTCACGCCCCGACCCCCACCCCCCACCTCCCCTATTTATATATTGGAGTGCAATCTGATATTTGGGTTTAGCCACTAAAACCGAATTCAGACTGGCTTCTCCTTTCAGTGGCAACACACAGGAAAGGTCATTACTATGAGCGCTTCAGTGCCGTGAGGTTGAAAATCTCCAGTCACTCCTTCGCCTTGCCTATATAGCTATTTATTATTTCTGCAAAAATCTACTCTATTTTATGTAAATAGTTTACAGATAAAGATCTCCATGTAATGTATATCAAAATTAGATATTTATTAGATTGAAATATACTGAATATATAGATGAATATATATTATATTTAATTAGTCGTTGCTTATGTTCTTGTGAAGTTTATTGAGATTTAACTGTGTTTGCGTCTCCATTTTAGGAGTCAAGCACTGGCTTCTAGATGTAATACCTTTCTGAATTTGACATTTTGCTCCTAGAAAAATTACTCTTTGATTTGTGATTGGTGATACTTTTAGATATTTGAAAAGCCAAACAAAAAAAATAAATACAAGATTTAAAAAAATCAATAAAAATTAATCAAAAAGTATAAAAGTATAAAAAGTGTAGCTGGTCTGTGGTTGCTATGGCAGTGCTGGATCAGTGCTGGTTGGTTCAGCTGGCTTTGTTGCCTGGGAAAATGGCTGCTCTAGCCTTCGCCCATGAGATTTGAGCCTTTTGTTGTGGGGAGAATAAAAGGTACCAGAACGGGACTTGCTGGCGATTCAGGCAGTGTTTGAATGTAGAGATCTCTTCCCGTGTACTGTTGCAGCACAATGCCAAAAGAACCTTCAACCTCTTGTCAAACGCTGCAGATATGTTAAAGCATGAAGATGGTGTACCAAAAAAAAAAAACTCAACATAATTGTAGGATTTTTAAGTATTTTAGTGTGGAATGCTGTAACTTGTCATCTTTAACCTATCCAAAGGGAGAGGAATTAAGATACCCTGTCTGGAAAGAGGGTAGCAGGAGTTGGTTTTGATTATCTGGTGCTAGCTAGAAGGTGTGTGTGTGTGTGTATGCGCGTGTGTGCGTGCGTCAGTCAGTGTTTTTTTTGTGTCCCGTCACTGTCTTCAGAGAGAAACTGAAGGGGTTTGGGAGTGGGAGGGTGAGGTTAGTTTCAACCAATTCTTTGGTTTACTAGAGAAAGGTGCAAGAACCTCAGTCCACTTTATTTCAAAGACCTCATTTTAAGAAGAGCAATTGTGTCTGTTCGCACTTCCCTATCCATCAAATGACATGCTGTTTATGTGTCTTCCACCACTCCCTGCGTCTGTTTGCGTGCACACGGCATCCTCCTCTACACGCCGAGTTGGCAACCATGGTGCAGAGAGACAGGCAACGTCGTGGGTGCAATCAGACGACTTGCCTTGCCCCCTACTCTTTGTATAGTGCACTACCCTGGTGCTTTCAGCATCTGCCTTTAAAGCAGGTGTGGAACCTATCAAAGAGCAAGTCTACACTTGTTCTGTGTGTAGTCCAGTGTTTTAAGCTATGGAGGTCACCCCCCACCCCACCCCACCCTACCACACCCTACCCCACCCTCTACCCTTGGTGATCATCTCCTGTGTGAATTTGGGTTGTTTGTACAAAGTGGCTAATGCCTTAAAACAGAAACCAATGTAAGAAAACCTTAACAGAAGTAAGTACATTATGAGCATATGATAGATATATTAGCGTAGACATTTATCACAAAGGCCATTCCTTTTCATTGACTGTGTCTCAGGTGTGTTGCTCCCTCATAGTGAACACAATTAAAATCACGACACAAACACATTGTTACACACATCCAATTCATAGCTGGCTTGAGAAGGGTTGATGTTTAGTCAGAACAATTAAATAGTGGACATTTTGTGCACACACTTTTTAAAATGGGAACATTTGGTCAATGACTTGTAACAAATCACTTAAAAAATGGAAAATATGTTGAAACGCGGAGTAATAATTTATAATTGCCCTTGATATGAAAAGGAATAAAACATTTAAAACCCTTGTTACCTAATTTCTTCATATTTTTTTCTCTTAAGTTTAATGATACCCTACATTTAATTAAAGCATTGTGAACAATGTCCTAAGGTTACTCATTACAAGCACTGTTGCATAGAAGTCAACCTGCCTTTGTTAGATGTAACATATGTCTAACAATAAAAACCTCTCATTCCCTCCAATGAAAAGCTAATCTACCTGAAAGGTTATGTAATGTCCAGTACATAATCTGCTGGTGACCGAAGTCAGAGTTGAGATGGACCACAATGGATCAGCCTGCCACTATTTATCCAATCATATCTATCTCCTTTAAGCACAAGGACAGCCACCCTGGAAGAGGGGGAAGGAGGATGGGTGCTCTCCTCACATACTCCTGGAGCTGCCTGCGACGGGGGGAGGGGGAACGACAGGTGGCCGCCGTTTGTCTGATTTCTGTAGGCCTCTCATCGTGATTGAGATCCAATCCGTCAGACTTTTCAATCCATTGAATACAACTAGTGAGTATTTTGAGGCTATTTGTTATTCCTGTAGAGATAAAATATTATATTTTTTTATGAGTTGGGTGAGGGACATTAGAAGTCAGAAATGACCAGGGAAACCTTGTATATAATTTCTCACAATAGAGAGGAAAGTATGGTCAGCTATACTCTGTAGGCTACAGTGACAGGTTTGGACGTAGTAGTGCTGACCACAAGACCTTTACCACGTCGTTATAGTAGCGTGTTTTACTGTGTTGTCTTGTTTATCACCGATATTTGATTCCGTGTCCAATCTTTTTTATGTGTACGTTACAGATTTCTATATGTAAACTGGATGCACCCATCTCTGAACCTGTTAGGTAATCAAGAATCTCTGAGGGAGTCACTTTCAGCTTTTAATGTGATGATCTGTAAATTGTGCTGGACAACTAAATTGGCAATGATCCCTAGCTTACTGTCAAGTGTGGGTGTCTGTGTCTGTATGTGCACATTGTCTGTGCCCCTGCATACACAAGTCAGGTCCACTGCCCCATCTTTCACCCTGGCTCTCAGATTAGTCAAATCCAACAGCTTATCCTAGGCAGCTCGGCATAGGATTGCATTGACCTTTCACACACCTTCATCGTACAGACGCTTTTCGAATAGACAGCCACAAATGGTATACCCCACAGCAACCCATAACAACATGCCCTTGATGAAAGAGTACACACACTGGCTCAACCTGTTGTGGGCATCAACTTCATGCAATAAAATAGATGTTTGATATTTCTCTTCTTATCTGCAAGTCATCCTATATGCTCATGACCAATACCTCCAAACGCACAGGCTACCGTCATCAAGGTTGCTTTTTAAATTTGACAATTGTGTATATTTTTTTAAGTTGTCCGCCTTACTAAAATCGTCTGCTATTGATTTGAAAAGCGTAACTGTATGGGAATTATATGCTATTTTTACAAAGTTTAGTATACCTGAATTCAACTGTGATAGACCAAAAGCTTAACATAGTCTAGAATCTGATTATTTGAGTGCCAGTTTATCTAAGATCCATGACTGATGGAACTGTTTAACTGGTTCTCCTGGCTAATGATAAATAATTGTAATTTGTTTAGAATTGAGGCCAGATGCAATCATGAAATAACTTAGTGAGTCCAAATCTGAGGAGAGATATGAAACCATTAATGTGTGTTTGGATGTGCGTGGGTGTGTTTGTGGTTCGCATGCAGGTTTGTGTGTAGGTGTTTGTGTTTGCATGTGTGTATTTATGTCAGATTGTGTGGATTTGAGGGAGTCCCAAGAGACCAAAGGGAACAAGGCACATCAGACATGATGCATTTGTCCAAAACAGAAAAAATGAAAACTGAGTTGCCAGCAGTTTCTCACAGAGCCTTGGTCGACAGACGGGAAGCACCTGGCATATCAAAGCAGCCATGGAGAAACACGTTTCAAAGGAGCGTTGCTGGTGAAAAGCTCCTATGGTCTCCAAGGCTTTCACAACACTTAGTATGGATCAGTGTCCAGAGACATCCAACCATCCAAAGAACCACTGTGGCAGTATAGTCAGATAGTAGATGCAATATTGGCCCCATATTAATAATCGATGTAACTACACTTTTTTTTGTAATACTGAGTGATTGAACCTGTTAAATAATAACATATTGATATACTGTACCAGTCAAAAATGTTCACTTGAATGAGAAAGTGTGTCCAAACTTTGACTGGTACAGTAGCTCTGTTCTTTTTAGGTCCTTCTTCATTGCATACCAACTATATTTCAATTAACTAATCTTATATACATTAAGACTACTAAATCTCTGAAATCTGCAACATTTCTCTTGAAATTTCAGTTAACATGGAAAAATCTGATTTATAAACGAGTGATTTCCTGCTTAGTCTCAGCAAAAGCAGGATTTCCCTGAGGATTTTTTTTTTAGCAGGAAGCTACTGAAAAGTGCAGTAGACTGTGTGTGTGTGTGTGTGTTTGTGTGTGTGTGTGTGTGTGTGAGATACTGGTGTCTGCAGAGAATAGTGTAGGCCTATCATGTTTTTCACAGGATTCACCGTATCAGACTTCACTTCAACCGTCTGCTGTCACTAAAGAGAAGTTTGTTGTTGGTTTTGAGGTCAGATGAGGTGACCATATAGGAGTGTAGCCGTAGCGTACAGATGTAGGGTTTTCAGTCAGAGTAAATATAGGCGGATGATTGGCTGAGTGGATTTCGAACAGATCGGTTGGTGGAAAGTAAAGACGTATTGAATAGTACGATATCTTCATACATTTCTACGTGGTTGGTGAATTCATGGAATTCGGTGGTAACGGTATCTCACGTCAACACCTTCAGTCCTTCATGGTAATACAAATCCTCTTCCGCCATCTACTGGCTACCATGCACGTGTGTATATTTACATTTTGTAACATGTATTTAAGTTTTTTCTCCAAACTGACGGGAAAATATTTTATCACTAATTATTAACAACAATTTAAAATATAGGCCTACATGATCCAGAAAAGCTCGCCGTAAGGGTTTTAGACCTCCCTGCATTGCAAAATATATTTGTGTTGTAGGCCTATTTGTGGCCTTAAGACTTCTTTTACTGCAACATTTTTAAACCGTGACGGATTCGTACAAATATGTTATATATAACAGACTGGCCTAGGCCACAATTAATACAGAAAACAATTGGTGGAACAAGACCAATTTGAAATGTGCGACTATAAATGTCTGACTCATTAGAGACGCCTTACTCTGATGTTTGGCATGCAGTGCTAATAGAATCGTGGAAAACCTGCAGTCCTGACAACGAGGGCACGTTTTTTTATCCTTTACAGGGGCGTGGCTGGTGTCCCGCTTGGATCAGCACCAAGGCCAGCAGCACGAGTAACAGACAGCATGCAGCATTCAATTCAATAACCTTGCCATGGCCCAAAACTGCATGAGCCTTATACATTTGAGTCAATAATATAAAAAAATTCATGCACATTACTAAAACGATTTACAACTACAATTTATTTGAGGATTAGTTTTCTACTTAGTACATATAAATGAGGGTGTGCATGGACTACTCTATATGTGCAATGTCATGTAGCTGGTCCTAATCCATTTCAGAGGCCACCCAGCCGACAAGGCTCATCGAATATTCGGATATTGCAGAGGTCTGGCCTGTAGAATGCTGCACTACGGCACCATAACACACATACTCTTTGGCGCACAGTTCTACATACATCGATCCCATGCCATTCTGCTGGGACAGCAAAGAAAAAACTGCATTGACCGTGTTTAGCAGGATGAAATAACACACGAAAATGTTTATCTATTCAAAATTCCAACTTTGAAGGAACCGCTTTTGTGACCTACACGTTTAAATACCAAGTCCAGCTTTGGACTTTGAAGGGATATCTTTGGCCTGCATGCTTTTTCAGGAGTACAGAATACAGCTTATGTGTTATTTTATTTATCTTACATTCCCCATTTTATTCATTTAAAAGACTGAATGTATTGTCTAAGCTCACATTTTCTCTAAAGCTTTCATGTGGATAAGGGTCCCATAGTACATAGGCAAAACAGTTGCTGCATGAGTGAATTTGATTTCCCCAGAGAATGGAGTTTTTTGCAGGAGCTTGCAGGTTTCCCCATCCACTGACACCCCTGCGTCAAATGATGCTCGAGCTCCATCACTATAAAAGCACCTGTCTGGGCGGTCATCAGTCGCATCTCACTTTCTCTCTCTCCCCATACACTCAACTCAAACTCACTCTCTCACACAGGCAGTGAGAACAAATAACTGAAATAAAAGGTCTGTATTCCACTCTTTCGCTTACACCATGAGTTACTCGAGCGACATGTACTCTAGCAGTTCTTATCGGAAGATCTTTGGAGATGCGCCCCGAAGCCGCGTGTCCATGGGCAGCAGCCCCTCTCGCCTCTCCACGGGATTCCGCTCCAACGCACACCGCAACTATGGCTCACCATCCTCGCTTACATCCTCCGGCTACCGTAAAGTGGGAGCCGGTCGCAGCTTCTCACCCATGCCCGACTCCATTGATCTGACTCAATCAACAGCCGTCACCAACGAAATGAAAATAATCCGCACTAACGAGAAAGAGCAGATGCAGGGTTTGAATGATCGCTTTGTTTCCTTTATTGATAAAGTGCACAATCTTGAGCAGCAGAATAAGGTGCTGGAGGCTGAAGTTTCCTTGCTACGTCAGCGTCACAACGAGCCTTCTCGTCTCCATGACCTGTATGAACAGGAGATCCGTGAACTGCGGGCGCGCGTTGAGGATTTGACGCATGAGAAGAGCCAGATGCATGTGGACTGCGTGCAGATGAACGAGACGCTGGACCAGGTCAAGGAGAAATTGGACGAGGAGACGAGGCTCCGTGAGGATGCGGACAACACCCTAAAAAGTTACCGCAAAGACGTGGATGACGCCACTCTGTCACGACTTGAGCTGGAGAAGAAAGTTGAGTCCCTGCTGGATGAAATTGCCTTCCTCAGGAAAGTCCACGAGGAGGAACTCGTGGAGCTGCAAGCATCCCTGCAGGCCACACAGGTGCGAACATTCCCATCCACCACTTTGATCTAACCACTTTATATTTAAATTAGGCTATAATCAGGAATATATTCTCAAACATTCCTTTGGCATTAATTATTTTGTCGAAGATTTTCCATTTACTTGCAAATTAAATAAGCTCAAAGCATATTATGTAGGTATAGGTGGATAAAAAATGTTAATTATGCACTGTGCAGGAGCCAAAATTATTATTGCGCACTGCGATTTGAGACAGTTCGAGAAGATTTATGACACCGCAGTAACGTTCAGCATCACACCACTCTCCTTTCGTGCGGAGCTGTCTATGTTTGAAGCAGCGTCATAAGTATGATAAACTTACCCCAAAAATAGATTAGGTAAAAATGTAGTTCTCAACATATGGTATGCCAGCTCTGGTGGTAGCGATATCAATTAGTTTAGGGAACGAGATAGACCAATAAGGTACTGACAATTGGTCGAACACTGAATGTTTATTTGTATGTGTGAGAGACAGAAAAAGACAGAGAGAAAGGTGTGCATGGTCAATACATTTGACCAATGCGGCGAAATAGCGCAGAATCTAGGTGTGGCCATCCTTGGACGCGAGTCGGGGAACCCCCATGCAAATCTCGGACATATGACTCTTATTCAATTTATTCCCCACTTATTTCCTATTGTAGTCATATTGCATATTAAACAATATTGGCATAGTTTGGAAAACTTTTTCAAACACACAACCACAAACACTCCCACTCACGCGACATGTGCACGGGTTGCACGCACTCACGCACTCACACACACACACACACACACACACACACACACACACACACACACACACTCACACATCAAGTATTATAACATTCCATAATTCAATTAAATAGATGCTAAGTTCTCTACTATTTTGGAAAGCGTCAACCAGAGCATTGAATCAGTTACTTCTGCTTGCAAAGCAAGAAAGTCAACGGTTTAGTCTGCCCTCTCATGGCAATCTACCTCTGCAACACCCTGAGCTGACAGTAACTACAAGAGTGCATGAAGAAGGCTCTTAGTTATGCATTTATGGAACAACATATTAATTTCAGTAAAAAAACACTTGAGAATGTATTTTTCGGAAAATATTTGTATTTAAATATTTGTATTTATTTATACTGTTTATATATTTTTAATTTACAACAATGATTTATGCTCATTGAATTAATATGTTGCTGTGTGAACCTTTGCCTTTGCAGGTATCTGTTGAAATGGATATGAGCAAACCGGACCTGGCTGTGGCTCTGAAGGACATCCGGGCCCAGTACGAGACCCTGTCAGCCAAGAACCAGAACCAGGCTGAGGAGTGGTACCGCTCCAAGTTTGCCAGTGTGAATGAAGCAGCCGCCCGTAACAACGACGCCGTCAAGCAGACCAAAGAGGAGTTGTCTGAGTACCGCAGGCAGCTGCAGGCTCGCACCCTGGAGATCGAGGCCCTCAGGAGTCACAACGAGGCCCTTGAGAGGCAGATGGGTGATATGGAGGACCGCCATAGCAACGAGATGGGAGAGATGCAGGTAGGTGGCGGTTGGTGGTACACACAATGCACTTATTGTTCTATATTTTGTTTGCAGTGTCATATTAGGATCAATCTCGAAAATCATTCTAATTTCAGTAGTGCAAATGTTAAATTAGTTGGTGCCTTTGGTGTACATAGGAAACTATCCAACAGCTGGAGACTGCCCTGCGTAGCACCAAGGGGGAAATGTCCCGCCACCTGCGTGAGTACCAGGACCTGCTGAATGTCAAGATGGCTCTGGACATTGAGATTGCTGCTTACAGGTAAGTCATCAATAGATCCACTGACTTGTTTTGGCATAGGCAAGGGTGCAGGTTATTTAGTATTAGACCAAGATATGAATACAAAATAGCTTGTTTGCACGTTTTTAGTGTGAGTCCCTCCTTGTCTCCCTCTTAGCCCCTCACTCGGTGTCTCTCTGTGTCTGTGTGTGTGTGAGCAGGAAGCTGCTGGAAGGAGAGGAGTTTCGTCTGAGCACAGTGGGCGGGACTATGCTCCAGTCAGGCTACCCCGGCTATTCCTATTCGTCGTCTCGCTCCTACGCCCTGGGAGCCTCTGCTCCCTACAGGAGGTCTGTAGCCAAGCCAGAGGAGGAGGAGGAGGAGGAGAAGGAGGACGAGGAAGACGAGACCGAGGAGGCCGGCGAGGAGGGAGAAGAGGGAGAGGATGGTGATGATCAGGATGAGGCAGAGGGTGAGGGAGACGAGGAGGAGGAAGAGGATGAGGAAGAGCAGAAGCAGAAGGATGACAAGGATGAGAAGGATAAGAAGAAGGGAAGTGCGAGCACCAAGAGCAGCAAGAGTTAAATCACTTGCCCCATCATCCTCATCACTCATGCCTTCCGCATCATTACAGTCCACTCAGTCCCTACTGTGGGTCCCTCCCTCTGTCACTCTTTCTCTGTTTCACCTGGACACAAACATACAAGCAGATAGGCACATAACTGCACACACACTTACTCACTGGCCCAGCCATGCACACATACACACACACAGTCACACACACACACACACGCGCATACAGTCGCGCACACAATTTAGATATTCATTCATGACGGATGCTTCATGCCTTCTTTATTTCTCTGGTTAGGTCAGGTGTGAGTTTGCTTTGTTCGTTGGTCTGAAGGGTAGATGATACATAGTCAGCTACTTTTTGATGTGCTCTAGATGGAATACCATGACAGAAGAGCTGAATCCATCAATCTATTGTGGATAAGGTGCTCAAGAGCCTCCGTCATGGTTTGCCATTCTAGGAGATAAGGCTGGGGAGAGAGTGCTCAACGATTGCATGCCAGAGTGGAAAGGGAAGCCTTATAATTTTGTCATGTTCATTGAGAGAGGAGAAAGTTGTGTCCCTTACAACACCAACAGTAAATGTGCCATTTGTGAAAAGTGATGCGGTTAAGAATTATAGTGATCTAGAAATGAATTAACAGATCCTGGTATGATGTTCCAACTTTTAGACAGTGCACAGGTCTGGAACACACAAAAACAACTTTTGCCAGTCAACTTTTACGGTGCTATTTGAATTCTAGTGTAAAAGTTAAAAGCTACTGCTGTATGTGATTTATTGAATGTTGGCTAGTCGTAGAACGAAATCAAAAGAATTACAGTTCTTCTGGATTTCTGGTGCAATAACCTCTTGTTTTAGCCTCTGATCAGAAGAGTTTCACATATATGGTCAAACTGTTCCCTCTTTCATTCGTAGATTCTTTTCACCTCATTTAAAAAAAATTTAAATTTATTTATTCCCACCGTAACAAAATAATACGTGATAATTTATTAGAATCATTCATCGTCCTATTTTTGTGTCACTGCAACTGTATTAGCACGGCACGAATGACAACCAGGTAATTAGAAAAATGTATAGGAAAATATGATTATGGATTCTCAGGCGTAGAAGCTGAGTGCATTGTTCAGCATCTTTTGTTGGGAGGTGCCCCGACATGAAATGTTTAATGTTTGAAAATGCTGCTATATATCACATGTTATTTTTATGTATGAATATCTCCTCTCGATTGATCCAATCCTTGTCAAATAGTTTTCTCCACTCCTCCCTAAAGCAGGCCAGTTCATTGTAGCTATTGTAGCTTAGTTCTCAGACGTAGCAGGCCTGTTTAAAGTAGTTATTCTGTTCTCCCTTTAAGTCATGTCTAGTTTGCCTATTTGTCTTATAGGGATTTCTGCACAGTTGGGGAAGGAGACTGAAGGAGAAGAAGGTAATGGGGGTCAATGGCAGGGTACCTGGAGGTGACAGTGACAGCCCTTCACTCAGACTGCAGCTGGCGGCCGGGTCAAAAGCCTCTGGGGTACCGGTGACATGGCACGTCGCCGCACATAAGGGCTATTTACCGGAACCATGCAGCTGTGCAGGCTGAGACAGAGAGCTACACCGCTTTACGCCCGCCCTGCCTAAGATAGATCAAGTTAAGTAATAATGTTCCACGGTTGCGGAATTAAGCGGTATTAAAGTTTAGCTTCATGAGGGGCTGTTGGTGTGATTAAGAGAGTAGGTGAGGACAGGACTGAATATGGAATATGGTAGCGCGGGACATTTTGTCTAGGAATTTGGCAAATTACCCTAAACTGTAAGATAGCCTGAGCTCCCAAACATTTCGGAGAACTTTCTGTGAATGCATATGTAGCTGGACAATTAGAGACAAATGTATTAGAGACTAGAGAAGATTAGATAATTAATAATTTTTTCTCTCCATACTTTATGACAAATGGATCAATTGACAGGTTTTGACTGCATGGCCACTCTTGGAGCTTAATACCTGGGGCTGAGCTGGATTTAGTTTGTTGAGTGTAAAGAAATAAAATTGCCTTAACCATGATTGAAACTATGAAGAATTTCCACCTGCATTTCACATCTTTGCGCTGGTGGTTGACACTTTACAGACCGTTCTGCTTTACAACTGTGACTGTATGTGCTGCTATTTCATACAGTGATCTTTCCCCCAAAGCCAAATAAAGCCATTTATTAACCAAGCACTCAGTATCTGTGTGTCTTTAATGTTATGATGGTCACAACAAGAAAAAACTATACCTTTAATCCTTGCATTGCCTGAAAAGCTATTTTCGTGGCCAACAATAGTTGCACCCTGAATAATGTTATAAACCTGTATAATGGTGCTCTGTAATTTGGCCTGTGACTTCAGTGTCATGGAGCATGAATGAAAATCATTAAAGCGCTAACGAGCATTGATCGCGAATGTACAGGTAGAATACCGAGTACTACTGTATATATAGGGCAAACCTGCACAGTGACAAGTCTGTCTCTGCATCTTCACATCTCTTGGGCAGCCTTCCTCAGATGAGAGGGGTGGGGTTGGGTAAGATGGATGACTGTTGCCAGGTGGCCCACCAGCAGAGCTGTCGAAAGGAAGGACTTCATTTCCAACCAGTCCTATTACTTTGCCTGCCCACACACCCTGGATAGACAAAACACACAGGCTGTGACATACGACATCATCAGCAACCCCAAACAATCAATAGAAGCACTGAAAACAGGAAAAAAAGACCAGCAAGGGCGAATGTTGAACATTTAAATGAAAGAGACCACTCGAGGAAAAGAGAAATAAATACATCTGAATGATGCTGCTACGGTAGTTTAGGTGGTTTTAAAGTTTAATGAGGAACCCTTAATTTATACCATCAATTAGATGACCATGAAGTAAGGTAATGACTGTGAAGTCCGATCCAGTAAGCATTTTTGCAAACCTTGCAACTGTGTGAAATTGTAATATACGGAGGGTTTTTATGTATCTGTATGCTGGTCACAACATGAATGATGGCCTGTCCTTGCTCCTTGACACCAGGAGAGAGCAACAAGAGAGGGATGGAGAGAGAGAGAGAGAGAGAGAGAGAGAGAGAGAGAGAGATTCAGGTGAAGGGGCGGACTGATTGAAAATACAGGAACGTGATCAATTCAGCAGGCTGGGCTGTAGAGCTGTCCTTGATTTGTCTGACCAACGGCACGGTCGAGATTTGCCGTCAGCAGATTTATTCTTTTCCAAATGCATACATAATTGAACTGCTCTTCTCCTCCACTGGCCCCCTGAGACTGGGATAAGGTCATACATTTTGGCAGTGGCAATCATCAGCTAGACCTCACTATCTATCTTGATAGGATGCTGGAAGACAATAATTACATTACCACTTAAAATTGAGTTAGAAGATGGTTACAGGGTGATAAAGGCAGTTTTGACCTTGTCAGCACAACACCACTGTCGAACACTATTTACAGCACACTCACAAATTTTTTTTCTAAGATATTGATTGATTATTCTACATTACCAAGCACCATATATATATATATATTTTTTTTTTTAAATTTTTTTTTTTTTAAATTTTTTTTTAGCTTCTATGTAATCCTTACAGTAGAGATCTTACAGTAGAAAAAGTTGATGCAGTTCATCTAATCCAAAACATTTGCCCACAAAAGATAACACTCGGTAGTCATTTTAGATGTTCCTCACCTCTCCTAATTTAGTCTTACTTTTTTTTCTTCAGTATTTATTAATTATTCCCTCTTTCACTGCCACCTCCCATCCCCCTTTCCCTCTACCCCTCTCTGATTCGTTCTGTTACTCTGGCACCCTTTCTCCCCTGCTATATATAGATTTCTGCATTGCAGATGTCCCAGAGCCCTGCACTCAAAGAGGGGCTCCTAAAAGAGTCCCAGGCCAAATTCATTTGTCTGACACACAGACCACCTTACTACGAGCCAGCACAGGACAGACCACTCTCTTGCATAGATAAGCTGCCGTAGCATGACTGAGCAAAGTCGAAGCCAACATACTGCAGCAAGCAGGATGAAGCACCCCCACCGTCACAACACCGCAGTCTGACTCTGGCATGGGCAAGGGGGGGCAGCCACAGTGCCCCTCTATGTTGAAATGTGGAACTAATGTTTGCTTTACAGAGCACTTTTTAATGAAAAAATCTGTACACAAAAAATATTCTATTCATCATTATGTTAGAACCACTCTAGTTCTTAGAAATATAAGTGTACTGTGGCTGTAGTAGGAAGTACACAACCCATCTCGTAATCATTGATGTAAAGCAGCACAAACATAACTTCTCTAACAGTAGTAAGAGATTAAATCTACATTACAGAAAAGGACAGAAACTGCAGAGCTTGCAAATTCATGGAGCCAAGTGCTGCTAGAGATTACATTTAGATTTATATGACACTACTGTAGGGCCCTTTAATGAGTCGTAAATCTCTGTGCAGCAGCAGCAGCTACTACTACCATGTTAGAAATGCACACAGTGTCCTAAAAATTTTAATTATATATGAACTTCAGGCAATTCACAAGTTACAGAAACCATAGTTTGAGTACAAATCAAACAATCCCCAAACCAACCAGAGGACCATAGTTTGAAAAGACTCCCTGGTTGTATAGTTTATGATTTAAGAAATAATATTATTTATTATATAAAGAAATAGTAGCGGGAGGAAGCTTTTTTTACTCTGAGAATAGTATTTGGACTGCAGCGTTTACACACCATTCCACTCTTACAGCAGTGTCTGGTCATTACTTATTCAAACACTGCTTACCCATGTCACGCCACTGGGCTAAACCACAATTATATGAAGCTGGGGATGGAGCAAAAGCACAGAAACACGGACACGCACGCACACTCGACAAACACTATCAGAAGTGGTTGAAGGCATGTTAGTGACTAGTGAGCATTTACTGCCATCTGCTGGTAGAAAACAAGAGCTCCAATTTGAAGCCAAAAAGTACACTTCCCGCATAAAACAAGATAGAAACTAGTGGTTTACCCAAAATGCACTGTGGAATTAGCAGTCTTTCAAAATATAATTTTATTTATTTAGTTACACTAATTTGCATAGATATTTTGGTCTTTGGTCCGTTTTGTCTACGAGCTACATTTGTATTTCAGCTTAGACAATAAGCTAATGATTTACAATATGGCATAGTATTAGTAATAACATGAATTTGCACATTTCATCTTAGTTGTCAAATACGTAGAAAATATCAGAAGATATGTAAACGTAGAACGTACCCCAAAACATGTTGTGTACACTCCCCCTCGAGGGGTGGGACTACGGATTGAGGGGGCAGGGAGAAAGAATCAGCGAAGAGGAGGATCGAATATTCAACTGACAATTGTTGTCATCCGTTAAGGCGTGAGGTGTTATATTTGCTAACAGTAAATAGTTAGCAACGGGAAACCGGGCACAGGATCTACTGTTGCACAAGTATTACAACAATGACAGAGCTGCGGCACCGTGGACCGACAGACAACGACCTACAAGATCAACAATCAGATGACAAGGTAGCTCGCTAACATTAGCTAGCCTACTGCCATTTACTAGAACAGGTTGCAAAGAAGCTAGCTAGCATTTTAGTCCTACTCCTAGGCCTATCCTCAATTTGCTCACCTAGGCTCTCTGATCGTGCTCACATGTTAAAATTTTCTCTGTATTAACATTATGCATAGTTGGTTCTCATATAATATGAAGAATTTATTGTTACATGCCACAGAGTGTACATATCCGACTCCAAATGGTTTTGGGGATAACTCAAATATTGTTATGATATGTTATCGAGACAATTTATTGTAATACTTAGCAGCATGCTGTGGGTCATCCAGTCCGACCCAGGTCAAGTCTGATATAATCAGTCCACTAAAGCTAGAAACCAAATGATTAAACAAGTCAAAATCGCCTTCACTCTCCTTGAGATGGCTTTGTGAACAATTTCCAGCTACCCAGGTTTTTTTTTTAGGACTGATGTTCACAGACTTCAAATGATTAGTTCATCCTATTGTTGGTAGGGAACTGTAATTGGGCTTCCAGTGTATGTGCGTAATGTGCTGCCTTTTTGGATGCCTCAGTACATGCATGTATGACTCTCATGTGCAACAAATATATAGTGTCCAGTGGATTTGGTTAGTTGTTTGTCATCTGCCTTTTCTTCACACTACTGTAGCTCTTTTGTGTGACCTTTATTGGGTTTAGACTGGCTCTACTTGGGGTTCAAGTAGTCT
>JAVQIZ010224581.1:0-33750 GCA_036023535.2 Galaxias brevipinnis | reverse complement strand
GGGCGTCGGTCCTTTTTTTATCCCCCGTGGGGGGCGGGGGGGGGGGGGGGGGTGGGCCCGGCCCGGCAGAGGTGAGTGAACACTGCTCTTTGCTCAAATAATATATATCAGTCTGTACTAACTGACCATATTTAGTACTTCCTGTAAATAAACTTGTTGTATGGTATGACCATGTTTGGTGCTTCCTTCCTGAAGGTCAGTGTTGGTGAGAGGAGGCTGGATCTAGTGAGCCCCCGACCTGAACGCCAGCTGCTAGAGTACCAGAGAGAGGTGACACACACACACACACACACACACACACACACACACACACACACACACACACCTGCTGTCTCAAACACACACACCTACTGTACACACTTTCTCCTTTCAAACACACACACACATACACGCTCTCAATCAGACACAAATTTTCTTGCTCGTTCAATTATTGAATTAAAATACAAACGCTAAGGCTCTCCAGCTCTCTCTCAGTGTCACATGAGAAACAGAACTACCTGGTTATGCCGTCCATAAACGTCTCTCCTTCTCCTCGGTCTGCACGCGCCCAGTTAGGAGATGTCCTCCAGGAAGTGCGGGAGGAAGTGCAGCGTGACCACAACAGGAAGTTGGAGCAGCTGATGGACGATCATAGGAGAGAGCTTCACGCCATCCGAGAGAAACATCGAGAAGAGGTCATACTTTCAATGTTTCACTCATAGTAATACAACATAATAACAAACACCATCTGGGAATAACATCTAGAAGAGGTGATACTTTCTCTGTTTCTGTGTCGTATTACAGAACAGATCTATCACTCATAATTATAATAATACAACATAATAATTAACACCATCTGGGAGTAACGTCTAGAAGAGGTGCCATTTTCAATGTTTCTCTGTCACGTTAGAGTACATATCTATAACTCATAATAATACAACGTTATTAATAGCATCTAGGTGACACTTTCTAGGTTTCTCTGTCGTTTTACAGTACATATATATAACTCATAATAATACAACGTTATTAATAGCATCTACGTGACACTTTCTAGGTTTCTCTGTCACGTTAGAGTACAGATCTGTCACTCATAATAATACAACATTATTAATAGCATCTACGTGACACTTTCTAGGTTTCTCTGTCACGTTAGAGTACAGATCTATCACTCATAATAATACAACATTATTAATAGCATCTAGGTGACACTTTCTAGGTTTCTCTGTCATGTTAGAGTACAGATCTATCACTCATAATAATACAACATTATTAATAGCATCTAGGTGGCACTTTCCATGCTGCACTGTCATGTTTTACTCATAATAATACAACAGCATAATTAACCTCATCCAGGAGAAAGGCAGAGAACAGCTGCTACCTCAGATGTTCTGGTCCAGACAGCACTAAGGGAGACTGGGTCTGGGAGGCACCACTCTTTGTTATCTGCTCAAGTTCAAAGCACTATTTATTTGTTGCTTTGGATAAAAGCGTCTGCTAAATGACTGTAATGATGTAATGACCGTGCTCTGCCTCCTTACCTGCCCTTGGCGTGGCTGTTCCAACACTGATCCTCGTCCGCCTCCGCCAGCTTGTCTTTTGTGCAGACGTCATCGGGTAAGTTGGACCAGAACCGTTTGGACTCCTTCAGCTTCTCTTTGATGCTTAATACCTGGAAAAAAACAAAAAAACTAATATATAGGGGAAGGAAAGCTGTCGGTCACCCTAAAGAGGACATGAATGAATGAATGACAAAGGATGTACAGCTAATCATGATGAATGCTGGTTAAGAGTCCAATTTCACTGTTTTAGAACGGGCTCTGGAATGAGAACGGGCCTCTTACACTGAGTTATAAGACATTACTGTCATTAAGCAAACTACGACCACAAAGTGCATTCAAATTGAGCAGGGAAACAATCCCAAACTCATTACCGCAAAATAACTGAATCTCTATCCCAATTAACAAGCTGGCAGCAATACTACTGCTTTGGTGAAGCCTTTGTTTTAAGGAGGAGGAGCGATAGCGATTTTTGATGTTCTCGACTGAAAAGACATTCGATTTAGACACCATGTTGAGTAGTTGACCGTCATTTCTATATTTAGCACTAAAGATAATAATAGATCTTGAATGCAACGTCAGTATGTGAAAGATGGACACAATGATTATTAACATGGTGGGGGGTCATGTGGGGGTCACACACACACACACACACACACACACACACACACACACACAGAATAATTTTTGAACAAATTGTAAAAGTTGTACGACAATAAAAAACAAAATGCTATGATGAAGAACAGATTTGGGGTTTTGCTCACCCCCTGTGGACTCCATCTGGTTATGGCATAAAAAACTGTTTGAGCTGATGTCCGAAAACCTGAACTCCGACACAGCAAAAAGTCACAAGCTGTGGTAATTTGGATTGAAAAAAATTTCACCAAAAACCTAGAAACTTTTTTTCGTTGCCATAGTTGCCACTTTGCAGTTGCATGTTACGTTCTAAGCAGAGAGCAAACATAATAGAAGCTCAAATGAAATCCATCAGAGGCAGAAAACAACAAACAAATGATAGAAATATAGAAGAAAAAAAATACAGTACAGTGTACGGTTCTGTACCATAGAATTATAATATTTTTACACCACCATAAACAATAAAAAAAGTAAGTGGCCACCACTGGCAATATCAGCACTGAGACATTTGTGCTTTCAATTTTCGGACAGGAAGAATCAAACATATGTCAGGAGCTTGATAGGGCAAACAGATCCTTCAGATGGTTATCATGCGGTAACTGGGGACTCTGGAGTCTTTGACGACCTGCCTAGGACTAGATCAGATACATAGATAACAGTTGGCCTGCGGTTTCAATGTAACAAATACGGTTAGCAAAATCCCGAGATGGCTCACATTCCTATTACATCTGCCAGGAAAAGGGAGTTTGAAAGTACATACTGGAATCCATAAAAGATCAATGGAATTATGTGCGTTACCAAATGTGTATTCTAACAGAATAATTATTCCAAAAATGTACCATACAACAAAAGCAAATCCACAAGCACTCACACGGGGTCTGGCATCATGTTCTGACTACATTGGGCACAGCAACAAGTATTCAGTACACAGACACAGACACACCCACCCACCCACACACGCATACACACACCCACACAAAGTCATACAGGATTGAAAAACCACACAGACCAACACACTGAGGAGTAAATGTGAAAAAAACCTGTGCCTTCATAACAGGTGTACCAGTCACTACACAGCAGTCACAGGGGAGAGTGTTCATGGAATGGGTTTGAGCCTTGAGGTCCTAACAGAAACATGAAAGAGACGATGGCAAAAGGACGCCACGGCAGGAGGCTGCTCTTCACTTTTGATGTGGTAATCCAGTCACAGAGACACCAAAGCTGGTTAACACGTGTAACGCCCTCCAGACAATAGCCTCGGCCGCTGGGGCTTCCAGCAGACAACTCCCCACACGGAGACACAATCTGATCACCACGTCATTGTTACCAGACCCCATGCTGCATCAGAGCTCCATGCTGCTTTAACCTGAAGTCAAAGGCACGCTACCTGGGGTGGGTGGATAGTGGCAAACCCATAGAGAGCAGTGCAGGGCAGGGAGGGAATAAAAAAAAATAGATCAACAACAAGTTACCCGTTTGCCGTGTGCTGCCAGGCACGCCTCCACTGTGCCTAGAGTCTTTTGATATCCCCATGAATATTCTGCACATCAGGCTGTCCACAGTCCATTTGGTGCTCAAATCCCCCCAAAAGTCTGACTTTCCTTTATTTTTGGGGGATGGGTAGGGTTGTGTGTAAGTGTGTGCATACTTTCATAAATCATCATTTGTGCACTACAAATATATATTTGTATATTTGAGAGAGAGAGCGAGAGAGAGAGAGAGAGAGAGAGAGAGAGAGAGAGAGAGAGAGAGAGAGAGAAAGATACAATTTCCCATTCTCAAGATGATAATGCAAAGTCATGCTTACAGAATGACTGGCAACACAGCTAGTAGAAGAGGTGTCAAAAAGAAACTAGAGCTGCCCTTACAAAATGGTACACATACACACAGACACGGGCACAGACGCGCGTGCACTGCACAGACGATGAATGAGGGCAATTTGGCCAGGTAGGGACCTTTAACCATGAATCTTCACATATGCCCGCAGCAGCCAGTCAGACTCCAGTGGGAATAGTTATTACCATCGCCACTACAGCGTTGCTGCTGCTGCTGCTGCTCTCTGCTGCTGATCTCTGCTGCGTGTGGATTAGATGGAGCTGAACCTCCAGGGCCCCGGCCCTATCTCCCTGCTAACCCTTTTGTCGACCGGAGCTTACGACCGCTACACAGCCGCAAGAAACCCTTGAGGGAACGGATAAATGGCTGGCTTTAATACAAACTGATAGGCAGAAAAAGGAAAGATTTGTAAAAAAAAAAACTATCCAAATCGCACCATGGCTTTGACATTAAGTGCAAATGTGATGAGAAAAATGGCAAGCAACTGTACAAGTATAAGAAATTATTTCAATTGTTTGTCCATTTCAATCAATGGACACGTCTGAACAAAATATAATTAGAAATTGAAAAAAGAAAGCAATTTGCAGTACATCACCAAGTACTAAATCAAAACTAGAAACTAGATCTTTGACTTCGAACACCTTAGTGTGTGTGGGTCAACCATCGAATTAGATTCAGCAGAATGGACAGAGGAGGTTGGTTCCATGTCCGTCCGTCCGTCCGTTCGTCCCCCCAACAAAAATGGCTGACACAGTGTTGACAAGCACATGGTCAAAGGCGACCGTATAAGCAAATGTAATTGCCTGTTGCCACGGGTAACCCGATTTAAATAGGCTTGTATGTTCTATTCATGGCATTCAAGAGTTGTGCTGATCCACCGCGGGCGTCACAAAAAAGCACCCTTGGCGGGCAGCCCTCTGGAGAGCCGAGTTCTGCAGGGATGTGCAGTGGCCTGTGGAACTTATGACAACTTAGGGACAATCTCTGGATCCCCTGGTGGTGAGGGTATGATGAAAGCAGCAGGGACTGTGGTCTGTTAATACCAGGGAGGGAGGACTATTTACTAGTAACTACCCAATCCCATTCTCCACCCATAGAGAGGGTTTTTAAGGTAAACCTTCAGAGGGAGTTACTCTCTGGATGCTGTGGCAAGCGTTAAAAACACCCATACAATAAGAGTCTTCAATCTTTTATTTCTCTTTAAGTTTGAAAGGATTTTTTCCCCCACATTATTTGTTTTAAATGTTTGCATAGCAACAACAAGATAGTCGCTATGGAGGCCGCTATGTAACGTTAAAATGCAAAAAATACAACATCTCTGTGGACACATACTGTAGCTATGGACATCAAGTATTCACGAGTGAGCAAGAACAATCTCACTCACTTAATATCCTTTAAGGATCTATTCGTAAAAATTATCAATGTTTCTCAAGCAACATTGTTTTACCATAATGGAATTCACTGTATGATAACACGTACTCCGTGTCTGCTTGCTTCTTAGATGAGTATGGCAAGGCCAAACAAGTGTCAAAAGGAAGCTGATGACACAACGTACTGAAGTTAATCCCAAATTGGACGATATTGTTTATTTCTTTTATAGAGAAAAGTGGTCAGGGATGGATTTGTTGTGTTCTGGGAATTAAGGATGCAGAATCCATAAATTGATGTTTGACCTGTGAGCAACAGGCTCTTGCAACATCAGACCACTCACACGCGCGCACACACACACACACACACACACACACACACACCCACAACTCACTCCTTTGAAACAATTTCTAAAGCGTTGAAATAGATAAACAAAACTCGCCTTTTGTTTTCCGCCAATCTAATCCAATTCCTCCTTTTGCACACAGCGTGTCAGCTGTACTAAAGATTTCTATTCAAGCCGAAAACAACGCCTCGGCCCCCTGGCCGAGCTCACTCTTGGAAGTGATGTCAAATGGCTGTTGATCCATTTGAGCATGCAGTGCTCCTTCCAGCTCAGCTTGGTAATAGGGGGCCCAGCGTCTCTCATTAACCCTGGCCGTGGGGGGAGTCTGCCCATTCCTACTACTTCAAACAACTGGCACGCTATTGGCTTCACAGAGCCAGGGACCGGGCTTTAAAGCTGGCTGCTTTGGCTTTAGTAGTGAGTGACCTGGCCTTATTAGATTAGAGACGGCTAGCTACGCCAGGGCCACTGGATCCTTCTCGCTTGTTTCTTCTTCTTACCAAAGAGGCATCTCTCATTAGTCCATTCGTTCTTTTTCTCTCTCTCTCTCTCTCTCTCTCTCTCTCTTTGCCATCCCTCTATCTTCTTTTCTCTTTCTCTAGGTCTTTCAAGTCTGCTTTGATTTCACGAGCGAGGTCCCAGCTTGCTACAGAACTTGATTCATGCAGATGATTGACATTTCAATCACTTTCACTGTTACAAACACACACATTTCAACCACCCACCCCTGCCCCACAACACACACACACACACACATACACACACACACACACAGAAACACACACAAACGTCTCCTAAGACACATTAAATATGTCATACTCCTGCTTAATTATTTTTGCCTCTTTTTGTATAATTTTTTAACACCTCAACGGATGATGATCGGGAGGAGGGGAAGATGGCTGATTATTGCAGGGATTCTAAAAGTGCTCTGATTGTACCCAACACATTCTCAGAGTTCAGCAATAAGGGGGTGCGGGGGGGGGGGCGAAGACATCTTAGTTCAGAGGCGGCGGCGGCGAGACAAGACTCAGCCAACAGCCAACTCCTATCACGGCAGGGTTTTCAATACGGATAATACCTCAAGCGAGTAAACACGAAAGTGCGACATCCAATATCGGCGCGATCACAGGCAGCTGTTTACGAGACGCCAGTCCCTCTGCAATCTTTAGCGGCACAGATCTGAGGACAGTGGAGGGGGAAACATGTCTCCAGTAAAAGTACACTATGTGTCTGGGAGCAGCTGAAGAGCCGGGGTCAGCAGGGGCCGGTCCTCAGGATGCCGGGCCAGAGGTCCCAGACTGTTAATTCTCTGGCTGTCGCATGGCAACACGGGCGAACTGGTTGACCCCCCGACACTTTATCACCTTTGGCGAGCCTCACAACCCTACAAGCACCCCCAGCCCCCTCGCAGCCCCTCGCAAACCCCCCTGGATATGGTCCGGATGGGATTACACAGGGTTCAGGGTCTGGCTTGGTCCAGCCTTCTTGTTACGTCAACAACCTCAACCTAAAATAAAATACCCCCAAAAAAATTTGAAGAGGGAAAAAGAAAATGATAGTTTCATACAAGCCAAACCCTGAAATTACTGTATGACAACCCACTAACCAAAAAACATCTCCTATCAAACTCTGTGTAAATGTGTGTGTGAATCTGAGTGAGTGTGTGTGTGTGTGTGTGCGTGTGTTATCCCTGCCTACCAGCAGCTGTAATTTGATCACAACAGGATGTAAATAGGATATCCTCATGACTCCATATTTAGTATCTGTCAATGAGGCCTTGTTCAATTCAGACATACAGCATGATTAGCAACATGAGATGAGCATAGAGCCCGTCATCAGCTTTCCTCCTGCCTAGTGATAGAACTCCAAATTCTCCTCTGACTTACACACACAACTACAGGCTTCATGCATTTTCCAGAGAGAACGCAGTGTACGATTAAACATTTCTGGCCTTTGGTATTTTTTGTAGACTAACCAACAAAGCCAACAAAACAACAACTGTATATTTTCGTCTGCCACAACAGATTTCTCAGTGTTGAGTCATTTTGAATCTTATGGACAGTGTCTATTTTTACCATGTGTGAATTATCGAGTTGGGGAAAACGGAGTCTGTTTATCACAGATTAACATGGAACCATCCGTTTGCATTGAAGTGTATATTGCACACACAATACAAACTTTCCACAAAAGTGTGACATTGGACTCTTTCCATCCTATAAAAGTTTTCACCAAAGCCGTCTGAGTCATTGAAGGCATGCCGCTTGCAGATGGCATCTTCCAAAGTTGTAATTTCACACCAAAGAAAGGCTCGACGTCCCGTTTCTATTCTACGCCTTTCGTGCTAGGATGACATTTCCTACACCGAGGGGCCAGGAGGATATCGTCTGTAGCCTTTTGCGCGATCCGTGGTGATGTGTTAAATATGAACCTGCCTGTAAAATGCCAACTGGTATCAGGTTCAACCAACGCTGTAGGATGTGTGCATGTCTCGGGAACCGTTTGTAGCTCTCCCTGAGGGGAACGGAAAGACGGAGCGTTCCAAAGTCTGACAGGCCGGCTCGAGGACGCTACCGCTCCCGCTGCTGTTTGAGAGAGCTTCTCTCTCCGTGTCTGTATGGTATTTATTATTCATGCAGAAAATCACAAAGAAGAGAACAGAGGGGTCAACTACGCAGCAACGGACTCCATTAGGTCCCAGGATGATACCGTGGCTACGAAGAAAACAAGACGAAAAACACACACACAAAAAAGAAATTCTTAATAGCTTGTTTTCCGCTTGAGTGTCTATGTGTCCACACTCGCAAACAATGGCACTGTCCCACTAGCTATCCTCAATGCAGTGGCTGTACAGGACAGTGTGAGGGGATGGTGTGTTTTATAACTCTTTGAGATGCTTAAGGTCTTAAGGGGATTGAGGTTGGTGAAATCAAGGTGTATGATGAAAGCGTACTGCTTCAAGGGTTTGCTAAGGGGCTGTTGATACTGAATGGGGAACCACTAAACATGTACAAATATTGAGTGTAGTGACTGTCACAGTATCTGTATCTAAAGGGTATAAACCCCCTGAAAATGTTCATTCAGTAGTACAACCTCCAACCATCAACCTCTGACTTTGCCTTTTATTTTTAGTTTTATTGTCTTTAAAAAGAAAATGAGTGCACTCTTTAGCCATCCGGATAATGAGTATGAAGACACCACAGATTATCTGCCCAGATTGCGCTTTTGGCATACTCTTAACACTATCGCCGTAGCTAACCTAAAATTTCAAAGGATAAAAACATCAGAAAGTTCCAGTGCAGAGCATCCGTGTCCTTTGTAAGGTAAGCACAGATGGAGATTTCATACACAGCTGGTTTGTGTCTGGTCCCTGGGGTCAGACAGCCTAGCAAGCAGATGCCCAGGGAGACAGAAAAAAAAGAAGTCTGCTGCCTGAACTGTTAGGTAACGCTATGGCAATAGAGTACATGACTTGGATGGTAACCCAATTGTACTAAGGCATGCTTGACTTTGGAATACAGGTTTGCATCACATTTTAAGTGTTTTTGAAAAACAAAAGCTAAAATCACTATCGGCAGATAAAAAAAACAAAACAAAAAAAAACACACACCCATTTTCCAGATTATTTTAATACTCTTTAATTCCAGAGCCCTGGAGAAATTGTCAAGTTTTTTTATTTTTAAAAAGTGCCCACGTTCTACCCCCACACCATCCCACAGTGCCACTCTCTATCCAGTGGAGAGCGTTGAAGACACCTTAGATACGATCTCATCTCCCTGGGTGTCACCTCAACTCCTATTATAGAGCGGTGACAGAGCGCAGACTTCGAATACTCTCACTAAGATATTGGTGACATGCCGAGTTGAAAAGAACCTCCAGCAAGGTGAGATATCTATTTTGTTAATCATACCCCAGCCATATGTTCAAGATGTTAAATACAAATTTTTAGAGGAAATTATTTAAATGGTGGCAAACAGCACCAAACCTTTTTTCTTTGTAGAATGTGTGAAAAATTGAATTTGGTTCTATTAGCATCTAGAATTTGGTACTACTAGCAATAACATCATAGAGCGAGCTATACATACAAAATAAATTATGCAATCATGGGATAGAGAGATATGATTCAAATTAAAGCCTGGATCATTATGGCTGTTAAATATACAAAGTTCCTTCAGGAGAGTCTGTCCACCAAATCAGTCAAAAGCTAGGAGAAGAGAGGAGGCATTACAGGGCAGCAATGTTTTTGGAGAAAGGTTTGTTATAGTAATGAAAGCCCTTTATTTAGACAATGCACATTTCCAACCTTGCAATGTATTCTGTGTAAATGGCAGGCTAAGTATCCAGTCTCACACTTACTAACAAGTCATTCTTCCCGGCCTTATAAGGTAATATAAAGAGGTGTGTCTTCTCAACATAATGTTCAAACAAATGCCTATCAAATTGTTAAAATCAAATCTTTCCATGACATGTTATACATTACTAATGGAAAAACCACTCCTATCAAAAATATTACTAAAACGATAAGTGTTTTTATGAACTATTCCAATAACAAATACAGTATTTAAAAACCCCAGAGGCCTTTATGCCTTTGTGGTAGTTATTTATGGTAAAACATTAGCATTACCATGTACCCAATAGCATGACTTAGCATCTCTGAGCCGGGAGCTGGTCTTCATGCCTGGCTGGTGTTTGGCTCTACCCACTGAGCTGCACAGTAATTGTGGCTTTGAGTGAGAAGATGACATAGCTCAAATCCCAAACTCCATTAGAGCTGAAACTTAAACCGTTTCACGAATGTCTTACGGTTTTAAAATGATTTGGCTCTGTTTCCGCCGGTGGTAATTGGCAGTTGTGAAAGCTAACGCTTTGAATATTGAGACACAGAGTGCTTTTGATGGCTGATGATACTTCCCTACAAACCACATTCTTATTTTTCCCCATGTTAAACACTAAAATTTGAAAACATTAAAACCTTCAGTTCCTGCTGGCAACAATCATATTGGATGAATGGTTTAGGGATTCGAAATGGGCCAGGAGTGAGAAAGATGAAGAGAGAGAAACGTACTCTTTTGTGGCAATATAAATCCCTTTCTTTGCATCTTGGAAACAAACAGCATGACCAATGTCAGTAACAGCATGAAATCATTGTCTCAATGTTAGGAGGGAAATTAACCATCAATAAGCAGACATCTCATATTATTCTGCCAAAGAAAAACAACATTCTGCAGTAAAATAGTTATTTGGATGTCAACAGCAAGTTCCTGGAAATGTTTGGGAAAGCTAGCCAAACTCAGGTTGTCCTGATCTCACAAAGCAAAATAAAACACCATATTAGCAAAAATAAAAATAGGATTGCCGTTCTGAGCTTTAGTTTTGGACTAAGGCAGACTTGTTACATTATTTGCACTTCCCGTTAAGGTATGTGGTCAATGAAATTCTCAGACATCCCATCAGCAACTCCCTAAACACCACAAACTAAGACTAACAGACAGAAAATGAGGACCGGCGAAATGACAAAGGCAATGAATTCTACTGAGGAACTGAAAGAAACCAAAAACACAACAAAGTATTCACACAGTAAATAACAACACAGGTAACATTTAAGGTTGAACAATACTAAGTAATGAATAGGGGTGTAGCAATGTAGATGACAGGGGGTGGGGGGGGTAAGACGGTACGAGAAAGTATGGAAAGCCTTACGCTGTGTTGCATTGTCCTCCACACTATCCTCTGGGGGCGGCAGAAAAACAGAAAAGAAAGAGATATTTATTTTGATTGAACAGTTAATTAGTAAGAGGGATGAAAAGTGAGAGAGAAAGAGAGGAAGGGACAGAGGAAAGGAGAGCGAGAGACAGATGTAAGCACGGCATAAGTAGAATGTGATATATGCACCAGACAGGAAACCAATGAGGACAGAGGATCTGATAAATAGTGCTGCAAAGACATTCCATCTGCCACAGTTTCTCTCTCTCTCTCTGTCTCTTTCTCTCTCTCTCTAGGCCTCTCTATCTCTCTCTCTCTAGGTCTCTCTCTCTCTTTCTCTCTCCCTCTCTCTCTCTCTCTCTCTCTCTCTTTCTCTCTCTCTCACTCTCACTCTCTGATTAGAAACTCCTCTCACATATTAACATGGCTATTTTAAATAACTCTTAAGTCTATCATACTGAGTTAGTGGACCCATTCTCCACAAATAAATCTATGTTGACATATTAACGGGGGCATGTGAAACAGCGTTATACCATCTCCCTCTGTCTCTCTCTCTCTCTCTCTCTCTCTCTCATGTATTTCTTTATCTATGCACTCTGATTAGAAGCACTTTTCATGTCTTATTGACATTTCTCTTTTAAACTATTGTAAACTTGTAACACACAAATACTGTTAAGAGGGCTGTCCCTCATCCACAAACTCTGAACTTATTATAGAGGCATGTTCAAAAATAAAATTACAACTATTCCCACAACTATCACTATTAATATACATATATTTGTATATGGTTTTCATAAAAACATGCCAAATTGACATATCTATTAATTTAACATGAAGGGGTTAATGCCTCTAGTAACGTCTCTAACAAGCAGTAAGATCATCTTTCTTTGAGACCAGAGAGAATTGTATATAGTGTATTTTAGTCTTACACAAAATAATGGCTACATGTCATATTGTACTTCTAAGAGGTTAGATGGAGTTAGAACAATACATAGACAAAGCTTACTTCAGAACTCTGTACTTCAGAACGTGAGCTCTCCCTTAACCCTCCCCTGTCAGATGATCCAGCTTGTTTTAATGGAGTTTATGAGTGAACACAAGAGAGTGAGGGCCAAACTCTGGATCTAGAAATTCCTCACCAGTAAGGGAGATGAATACACGTCCAGTCACTGCTTTTCATCAAAAGCGGATTTCAGCCTTTCTCTTTTTCATTTCAAATCTCTCTCTCTCTCTCTATCTCTCTCTCTCTCTCTCTCTCTCTCTCTCTCTCTCTCTATATATATATATATATATATATACTGTATATACATACTGTATATATATATATATATATATGCATGAAACAAAATAGCTGAAATCCTAGATTTTTCAAGAATTTAACATGTTCACTTAGAGTCTATTTTAACTGTTTGCATTATTTGTGTCACACTGGTGCTCTTATTTAATCCATAGTATCAGGTAACACATTATTCTCACTTTGCAGGACAAATGTATTTCTGCTTTGTTGAACTCAATTTCCATCACGCACAACACGATTCTTAAGCGAAAATGGACTTACATGTTGATACTGGAAGACCATCACATTTTGTTGTTGTGGAAAGATTCAATTCAATTATTTAACTATCACCTAGTTATATAACCCAGCCACCATTAGCCTCCCCCCATGCCTCTGCGTCCCTTTCCCTGGGCTCTTACCAGTCTGTCCAGGCTGGTGCCAGCGGCAGTGGTGGGTCTCTCCTCTGGGCTGTAGGGCCTGAAGCGAGCGTTGAAAACGTCCGAGATCCCGCGGGCAGACCGGCCCATCCCCGCGGGCTTTGGTTGACCGCACCCTTGAAAAACCTGGAGTGACAGGGGGCGAGAGAGAGAGAGAGAGAGAGAGAGAGAGAGAGAGAGAGAAAGCCACGTTAACTCGGTTACCACATTGGGGATAAAAAAAAAACAACCTGCAATTACTTGCAGCAAGACTGGAGACAGAGAGAAGAATGTCGGCAAAAACAATGTGGCTTGGTTAGCCTGGTCGAGGATTTTTCTTTTGTCAAGGTACAAGGTCTCGGGACAGAGGAATCCAATAAAATGTAATCTTTTATACTATGGGCTCATGTGGCTTGGGATTTGATAGGTTGCAGAACTCTCGGATAGTAAGACTGTCTGGATATGATTCTCTAAAAAACATTTGAAACAATCTATCACTTGACAGAAAGTGCACAGAAAGTGCACAGAAAGTGCACAATATACGACATTAATTACTTTTATGGAGGATGATTTTATGTTGTGTATGTAACTTCGATAAAATGCTAATAGTTGATAGATTATTAATAGATATCTGTTGAATGAAAGCTAGTGCTGGAGCATTGAAGCAATCAGAATTGGGGACACAATCACTGGAAAAAACAACATTTGAAATGAACCTTTATTGTAAAAAGCAATGGCCCACATTTTGTGCAAATGAATGAACTTCAGCCTTTTGAACTGCCCATTGATTTATTGAAGAGCTATTCAAATATAGCCTATTTGCTTACTGTATTTGCCAGGCTATCATACATGTATCAAAACTTGTAGTCATGTCCTCTTTAAGGCCTTTTAATAGTTATGCTCATTGATAAGTTATGTAGTCTTACTTCAATCACATTTTACCTACAAGTAAATAACCTTTACAACTTGCTTAGTCTTCCATATGCCCAATTCCATCAACATTTGAGTGAGGAAATGTTTTTAATTGTTGTGCCATGGCCAGGAATGACAATTCATATTAAACTAATTCCTAGCCTTTAGTGAGACCAAAAAAAGCTGTTTCTAATGTGAATAAGTCACAGTGCTTATTTATTTGTAATCCATTCATTTAAGTCAATGAAGATACAATGGGTTTGTATTTTTGCTATTTTTAAATAGATTACAAGAAAATAATATACAATCATATTCACAAGATATACTTTGGTATACCCATGCATTTCATGTCAAAATGTCGCTTGTATTACAAACAACAGAAACCTCCATTAAGAAAGCTGTTCCAATAGCACATCTAAGCCTTATTCCTCCCCATGCCTGCTGCTGGTCGGCGCCTCTGATGGTGATGGAACACTTTAATGTGCTGCATGCTCCTCCTGACAAAGAGCTGTCTTTCTACTGAAGCCTGCCTATCTCTCACCATGATTACAATGCAGCTATTCTGTACGGCTTGTAAGCAAGGTGATTTCAGTAGCAGCCCGCAGCATCCGAGCTAGGGGGGGGGGGAATAAAGAACACCATGCAGCCTGGTCTCCGCGCTTCCTTGGCTGAAAACATAGCCTCGGCGACTCTCGGACTATTGGAGGGACAAGATATGAGAAAAATTTTGATGCGTGGGGAAGGATTGTAATCTCAAAGCAATCTATCAGACGGAGTGCCGCCTCTCCCTGGGATCCAGGGGGCCGCGCACACAGCTCTGGCCTCCGGTGATGATGGGATGTTGCGGTGCACTAGATACGGAGGGGCACGTCCCATACTATGGTACGTCAACGTCGATTTTGTGCCGACCTCTGTGTGTGTCTCCGTCAGGGACAGCGGAAAGACTCCAAGCCAGCATAACGGACCAATTCTTAAGTTCCGCAGAGAAAAACATGCTTCTTGGAACAGCTTAGAGGCAAGGCTAACATTATGTTGCTACACAGTTATTTTGTGGTTTACACTTACTTAGCCGAGTGGGGATTGGAAACTATTTTCCAAAAGGGATTAAAAAAACTTAGCCAGGAAATGTTCCGGAACCTGACATTCCGGAATGTTTTTCTTTTGCCAAAGCAAATCAGGATAACCTCCTTCTCTTGCCTCCCTGATCTTTCTCCATGTTTCTCTCTCTCCACTTCTCTTTCCCTCTCACTCTCTTTTTTTATCTTCACCATACACGAACTGTAAACCTGACTATGAGACCAGAACGACATCAAGACAACGTATAATCCCCTTCATAGAAGTGCTACTATATATAAATATATACCTTGGCAGAAACCTGCATGCTGTTGTCTTGCATGGTCATGATGGCTTCCGAGATCTTGACATCTATTGGCTCCATGACGGCCTCAATGTTGAAGGGCCCTTCCAGTCTGTCTGCCACCAGAAGCATGGCATCTGTCACAACAAAGAGAGGACCCATCAGTTGTCTTAGGCAAACACACATGTACTCACTGATACGATGCGCTGTCACACACCGAGACACAGACACACACTGATCAAATCACACTGTTCCACACTGAGAGAGACACAAGTATACACTAATAAAATACACGGCAGCGCACAGAGACACAGACAGACTGATAAAATACACTGCTGTACACTGAGACACAGACACACATGTATACACTGATAAAAAACACTGCAGCGCAAAGAGACAGAGACACGTTGACATAATACAGTCGCACACTGTGACACAGACACACTGATAAAATATACTGCAGCGCACAGAGACACAGACACTGATAATATACACTGTTGTACACTGAGACACAGACAGGCATGTGTATGTTGATAAAATACCCTGCAGGACACTTAGACACTGATAAAATACAGAGTCGCACACTTAGACACAAACACACATGTTCCTTTGTGCGGCTGTTTTCTTACAGGATCCCACATCAGCAAGCCGAATGACGCACTACTCATCTTCTGCCTCTCCCTTATCTCTTTCTCTTGTGCAAACGGACACGGTAAACACACACAGTACACTCTCAGACACACACACACCGCACCACACACACACACACACACACGGTGTGGTACACATGTTCATCCAAGGATGTCTGATCTCTCTAACAGGATGGACAACATCAAAGCAGAAATCCACAGCTTTCCCCTTAGCACCAGCAAATGGATCGCTCTGCATTGTGCTAACAACTTTGCCAGGAGACACATGGAAGAAATGTGTTCGATGAATGTCATGAACAAAGTTTAATTAGAAGTATGAAGACCGTTTAATAACAAATACGCTGTTAATTAAGGGAGAAGTTGCCGTCAAAGTGCTTCCCTCTATCTCTAATTGGGCCCATCCTTTAGACAAAATACTATTCTGTGCGCCATTGTACTTCCATAGCAGGTTAATTACCGTTTGAAATTAACTACAGCGCCTGACTGTCTAATCAGCCTTCCTTTGATAGGAAGCATGCATTTCTTTCAGAACACCTACCCTGGCTCTTTCTGTTACTATGTAGGATTCATACACCCATGACAATTACCTTTATGCACTATTTATCCCCTGGATGATATTACGGATTTACATTTGCTTATCATTACAAACACACACACACACACACTCTCTCTCTCTCTCTCTCTCTCACCTCTACACTGTGGCCTGCCAAGCCAAGCTCTTCATGGTAAACTAATAGACCAGTGGTGAGGTGAGTAACTAGGAGAACTTCCAAAGGGCAAGTACAGGGAGAGAAGTCTCCAGTACATCAGAGACAAGGGCCAAATTACTGTGGATGAGCCTTGGCACAGATCGATACTGAAGATAGATGACCCACCACGTCCTCGCTTTTCGTTTTCATTAAAACAATGTGTTATTAATCTGTGGTCATACAGAACCTATTACTCCAGGTGGAATAGTGTTATTGATCGCCCCCTGCTTGAGAAAAGTCAAGGGGTTAAAAAAAAGAAGAAGTATTTGATCATTTCATTAGGCTCTGTCTCTACACACACAAAAAAATGGAGAATGCTTAAACAAAAAAAAAAAAAAGAAGGAGAAAGCTTCGGGTGCACACTGAGTGGTGCGGTGAGAGGACTGGAAGATCTGAGTTTCATTACAGGGAAAGTAAAGGTGGGGGGTTAACAGGAAGAAGACCTGAGACTTGACAGTCAATTAGTAGCCAAGAATGGAAGCTGTATCCTCTAAAGATGGTGATGGTGGTGGGTGGATGATGCGCCCTAACACTCAGGGCAAAAGGCATCTACACAGACTGGCTTGTCAATGAGAAAAAACACCGGAGAACTGGAGGGCATAGTGTTGTGCCTGCTGTCTAATGCTGTGGTTACCCAAATTGATGGGGAGGAGATTGCCCAGGGGAGTGCTTGAGGGGATACCAGGGGGCTTTCTGCAAAATATAATCATCCCATAATCATCGTTTTATGAAATTCCCCACCTCACAGTAGCTTACAGTAAAGTAAAAGCAGCAACGTAATCCAATACTATTTTAATACTAATAATAGTGTAATTCTCATACTATTCTAACTCACAAAATTGACACTTTTCTATCAGGTCTTTTTTTCTTATGGACAAGCCCACATCAGAAGTGTGCAGCTATGGTTCAACAGAGTAGCAGCGCTGCTCAGACTAGGTTTCAAGCAAAAGCCCCACTCTCCTGCCTGGATCTGTTAGCGGCCCAGCCTTTGAAGAGCACTTCTGTTTGTTTACTCTGGAGTCTCAAATTGACCGTGATGCTTGGTTAGACTTCCATCAGGAGCCCACCGGAGGTCAGCGCAGAGGGCCAACCTGAAGACATCAGCTGCCCGTGTGTTGGGGGATCCTCTCTCTCTCTCTCTCTTTAGTGCTCTGCCACATCGCACGGCTCAAAAAAGACCTCGCAGGAATTCTCTTAAAGCAGTGAAGAGAGAGAGAGAGACAGACAGCTGCCCTCTCTCGTTACTCATTCCATAAAAGAATCAGCGACCTAAATGGTATCAATCCTCCATTGAGTTCCTACTATCCATTTTTCATTTAGCTTAAAGAATATTTAATACAGAGTGAGTATGAGGAAACTGAGAAAAACTGTAAAAAGTAAAAGGTTATGTTTCAAGAAGTTCTGTTAAATAGAATGTTCTAGATTTAAGGGGTCCAACACTGGTAACTAAATAAAATGCCTAGATACACTGCCTCATTTTAGTACAGTATTCAGTATATCAGTTCTGAATAGAAAATTAACTGTATTAATGACTTTATTTTATTATCAAAATGTAAATGATTAAGAAGTTGTGAAATGTTTACTTAATCTACCTTGACATAACCTAGCAGATGAAAAACATAAGTTGTAAAATACCCCAGGAAACGGTTAGGTAATAGGTTAGGTATAACACAGATAATGTTCCAGACACACTTTCTAAGCATGTTGGAGTGGAAAGGGGCATTTGCTGGAATAAAAAGACATCTTTGAGAGAGAGAGAGAGAGAGAGAGAGAGAGAGAGAGAGAGAGAGAGAGAGGAGGTGGGGGACACTAGAATCTTGTTCCTTCTTTATTTGCTTTAGTTGGATTCAATCAGAGACACATTTAGAGGCAAACGAACAGTCGGTACCCAAATTCAACTGGACAGCCAGGTAAACAGAACAAGAAAGGAATGCTAGGAGAACGAAGGATCTGTCTGCAATAACCTTCATTTGTTTTTACTTAGGGCCAACACTTTAGCCTTTCATTTTCACAATTGAAAGTAGAACAGTATGGAAAAAGAGCTGAAGCAGAACAGTTGACTTTCTCAAGTTGCCATCTTTGGATACTTTTTCTGAAAACAAAAATGCAACCATTTTAAAGTACGTAAGATAAGGTGGACAGAAGAAAAAAAACAAACCCTGTGTCTTTTTAGACACCATTGGATAATGAGCAGTTGTTTACCTCTTTACACGCCCCTGCAGTAAACACCGAACGAGACAACTGCAGTCAGAATATATACCCTTCTCCTGCCAGATACAAGCTTACTCATACTTGTCACGGTTGTTTGTTGTCAGTATCTGGAAATGCAAAACAAGGCGTGGGAGGGATGTTGCTGGATGCCTGTAGTAATAATTAGCAAATTATGGAGACATCCAAAACAGTTAACACTAAAAATATTCCAGAATTTTCTACGGGTGAATACTTAAAATCATTTCAAAGCAAACATTATTTTGCTGCATGTTTAGCTGTGTCTTACAATCAGATTAACCGAAACGGTGAAACATAATTGCATTGACTGCCTGCGTAAGGACTGAACAAGGGGCGGTTAAGCACAAAGTGTAAGTGAGAATGTAGAGAATGCAGAATCGAGAAACAAAATATTGCATTTTATTTATTGTTTGATGAGCCAAGAAAGATAAACAAAGCTATGCTAAATGCCTACTTAAAAAAGGCTGTAATCAATAATACTTTGCTAAAACAAATCGTGTCACATTTGCTTCCATTTTTTTGCATCCAAATAAAGGCAATCACTCCACAGCTTGGCACGGTAATGAGTAGGATGACTTCATTTACAGTAATCTTTTGTTTCAACAATGAAAGTGGGGAATGGATTAAGCTATCTGAGAGCGGAGTGCACTCTAGCTTTTGCTAATTGGAATCTTTCAAACTGAGGCAAATGTAGCAGTGGCTGGAAAACGCCTTGTGCCAAGTCTCGGAAGACGGTCTTAACTGTCCGTTTACTTTGCAAGAAAGTTCTGAAATTTGATTTTGCGAGCATGTTATGAAAAAAAAAAATTTCAATACAATTTAATAAATAATAATAATAATAGTAATAATAATAATAATGTATGTATTCCCTGGTTCGAAGTCTAAAAACTTACCATTAAAAACACTTAAAATATTAAATATAGCACATTTCTGGTTAAGTTTCTACATTACTTCCTTGGACTGTGACAATTGAGACATTATGAACACATATTATGCCAACATAGACAAGACAAAACTCCACAGGAAAGTAGCCTTCTTGCTTAAAAGGTTAAAGGTCATGTAATGAGGAACAACTGGATGTGCGGCTTCTAAAAACACGTGACCACTAATTAGGCTTCTTCTTGGAGGAGTGTGCATAATCCCTGTTTATTTTTTCTTCCACCAATTCTGTGAAAACCACAAGAGGGATTTTAGCCCCCGGTTGTCGGACAGAGTGAATCACTGATGCCTGTTGACGGATCTATTCTGGAAAGTGCTGTCGCCACACACGCCACGTGAGTCCACCACCAAGCCTGACCCACTCCCAATCCGATGAGCCTCAGCCCAATTTCAACACCAATTAGGAGCTGATGAGCGCTGTGATCGAGCAACCCTCCTAGTAACAACTTACAGCGTAAAATTACTTCTTCGTGTGGCAACCTCACCTGCTTTTTAGGAAAAAAAACAGAGCCATTCAACTAGCAACCCCCCCCCCTTGCTCCAAAACACACTTTGTAGGGTTCAGTACTTCTACTTCCCAATAGTCCCACACCTTTCGCCTTCCCGCCTTCCCGCCTTCCCCTGGAATAATTCCCCCCCCTCTCTCTCTCGCTCCATACCACCAATCATCTGTCAGAGGAGCACTACCTTGTTTGTACGTGCCATATATCTCATGCCAAAAACCATTGCAGGGTGCATAAAAACACTGTCAGAGATGAAATGCATGTGAGCGTGTATGTGTGTTTCTGACTGCGTGGCAGGGTGGGTTGGTGGTGGTGGTGGTGGTGGTGTTGGTGGGGGGGGGGCCTTAGCGCGGCGTGAAGGACCTTAAGATCTGCCATTCTTCTCGACAGGTAAAAACGTTCGAGTGGCTCTGTAAGGGAAGTCTTGTAAAGACACTCAACTTGCTATTTATTTTAATAGCTGAACTGTAAGCTACAAATGTGTGTGTGTGTGGGTGACGCTGGCTTCCTATTAAAAAACCCAACAAAGGGCAGAGGACTCTTGCCACCACGGTTGCCTTTAAGTAGGAACGTTGATCAGGCTTTTACCCGCTACTTCGCGATAGTTCCATCTGACACTGGAACACTGCTAGTGTCTAATACCTTGACAGGTTAGTGCCGTAGCTTTCACAGCTTTCCAAGCCGTTTAAAAGTGTCTCACGTAAATTTGCATGTGCACTTTCTCCCAGAAACATCACTGACTGTATTTTCTAAAGAAGTATAGGAATATAGATGTGTGTGTTTGTGTGTTCTCATTTGAGTCTCATTAGCCCAGTGCTAATTGGATTAGGTCAGTTTTTTCCTTCCTCTTCTATAAGCTAGTATCACTTATCCCCTATATACAGCTGCTTATTAAAAACGACCTACCTTTTCAAGAGTAGATCTTCCTGACTTAAGGGACATTCAGGCCTCAAATAACACAAATGGGGAATTCAAACTAGCCTAATTATATCGTTTGTACTTAACAAATACATTATAACCGAGTATTAAAATGAAGGGTCAGTCTGTTCAAACCGGTAAAGAATTTGATAGTTGGGAAACTTTAAATAGCATGCACCTTCACATTGAAAAGTGAAAGGACAAGGATGGCAATTTCGTTCTTATTCTCAACTCACACGCAGTCATTCTCAAAGGACACGGCGAAATATCATTGGCTGGAATTCTCATGAATCGGGAGGTTGTGGGGAGGTCCAGTTACACTGGGACACAGGCCATGCAATTAAAAAGAAATGAGCAAATAAAATCAATGCGGATCTCTTACACTGTGGTGACAAAGGACTCAACAGAGGACAACACAGGCCTACATCTTAATTAGGACAGATAATGAAGCTGCTGCAAAGAAAGGGAATCCAATATCAGAACGCAGCCCTCTTCAAACTTTTCTTTCCAGTGAGAGGTGATAAAAAAATCTGTCTATAGTTCAGGGTTGGTGTATCTCAAAATATATATCTAATTTTTCTTTGTTTGTTTGAAACCTGCACACAGCAGTACACGCCAATCTATTTATGTCTCACTCATATATTGTCAAAACAATATCTATAAAACGGTGTCTGCTCAACAAGGATGGATACAGCAGCATCTGTCTGGGGAAGATTAGGGTGTGTGATCTGGAGGTAAGTCTATGACATTGTGGAGGTGACGTAGTAGGGCACAGCATAATGATACAGACCCTGTCATCTCACTCTCTGGCTCGCCCAGGTTTTCCAAACAAGTTGCCGATAAGAAAAATGATAATGATGTGTCGGCGGCGATACGGAGCTGAGGGGCATTTGTCATCAGGGCAGGTGACTGATGGTCTAGTGTCACTCCTCTGCCAAATCATGAATCCTCCCTGACACACCCACAGACACACACACACAAACACACAGTCACACAAACACGTACACCACACAAATACTCATATGCACGCTCACACATACCTCCACTAAATCACACGGACTTGAGCAGACAAATACCCACACACAGACACACACACTCACCACACACAGACACACACACACATAAATTACATCCCTAGGGGAGCACACGCTCATCCCTCAGTGACATGTCATGGTTCTGCAGAAGAGTACCTGGCACGAGGCCATTGCTGTTGGCCTGAAGGAACAATACCAAAACGGCTCAGTGTATTGTGTGCACATCACAATCTGGTATCATCACAATATATCAATTGTAATATCTTATAAGTAATTCATTGTTCCAGGCAGACAGAACGTGATATTATTCAGATCGCCGTTTCGGTAGTACTTGATAGACAACTTGGTTGACGTAACGAGACACAGATTTTCAATAGTTCATTTTTTTTCACTTAATCTGAAGTCTAAACGAGATAATCTGACATGGGTTGATTTAGGTTAAAAAGTGTTTTTATTGTGTCAGGCTGAGAAAATATCACACATTAACACAAAATAAATCAAAAGCTGACGAACGTAGAAAGCAGAGTATCATCACCAGAATTATTTTGGACTTTATTTGTGCAACTTGACTTGACCCGTTGAAGATATGTTTTCCCGTAAATCAGTTTTTGTTGCTATTAAAGTATGAAAGACGAATATTCACACTCACTCTCTGTGAGACACTAGTGTGAAAAAGAGTTATCTTAAACAGGATTCATTTTGCAAACCATATGGCTTTTGCACCACCCAATACAATAGACTACTGCTCAAATCACTTTGATACGAGGTTTTGAGCTCAGCCAATGAGCTGAAAGGGATTTTCTTTTGGGAGAAGGAATTATGCCAATAAAAGATTAATAAAATTGCTTGTGTCATACTAGTTTACACAACATTTCCTAAAATGTTTTTATTGTGTGTAACTCTCAGATAGCAATCATCTTTTTGCGTTCCCACATAATGTGCTAACATAGGGGGAAACGTGTTAGATATACAGTCATCAAACACAGGGTACAAATTAATTTCAACTACAATGAACTCAAATCTATTTTGTAATGTGCAATGCATGCAGACAAAACTATTTCTAACATTAAAAATCTCATACACTATGGCTTAAGAAGTGTGAAAGCGCTAAGTAGGCTTCCTTTCCCATAGTGAGCTCATTCTAAACCCGTTTGTGTTATTTCTGACTAAGAATAGCTAACGAGAACTGTCTTAATCTTGCTCTTGCTCCAAGAACACTCACCTGGCTGCTTCAAATTCATACAGGACAAAGAGAGAGGAAGAAGAGAGAGAGAGAGAGCGAGAGAGAGAGAGACGGGGGAGAGGGAGAGAGAGAGAGAGAGAGAGAGAGAGAGAGAGAGAGAGAGAGATAAAGAAAGAGATAAAGAGAGAGAGAGAGAGAGAGAGAGAGAGAGAGAGAGAGAGAGAGAGAGAGAGATGTGAACACCATGCTCTCCATCCTTCCAGTTCAGTCAGATGATGACAGCATCCTCTCAAACACCATCGTTAATCACAGCCCTTGTCCGCTGGAAGGTTATATAAAGACAAGTTTAGCGCCTAGCCAGACAGGGCCTCGACTCTCCTTTCTTCTACAGTCTTGCCAATCCATGTTATTGATGGTGACATTTTAGCATGAGCAAAGTCCCCAAGTAAATGCCACAGTGCGCCCTTACAAATCGAGGGTTATGCCTTTACAAAGCATGACCTAACCTCTTCTTATAAGAGATGATTTGGGAGAGCGACAATGAGAGTCCACTTACAAACGCGATCTATACATTTTTATAACGCAGAGACATGGTCAACTGGAGAGAATCGACCTGTGACACATTCAGGAGAAGTTGTCTCCCAGGCAAATCAATAGTTCTTTGAAGCGGCATTGTAACATAATCGAATAGGCTGAATGGGACAATATGAATAGAAAATGTCAGCAGCCATCAAAAAAGTATTTTTCATGGTAAAATAAAAAAAATAATAATAATACGTCCCAACGGCTTACATGATTCCAAATTTCACTCCCAACATTTTTTTATCCCTAGAAAACAAGAGTAGTATCTGTGCCAAAAAAACATGGAAAAAATTAAAAGTCCACTCTTTTCTGTGCCTCAAGGGTGTTTTCGTCAAACCAGATTTATCATTCCACGGCAACAACAGTTTTTCCCATTACTGTGTTGCACACCATCCCACAGCGGCAATATATTTGCTTCTTCACAACAGCACAAGACAAACTTTTTAACACATGTCACCAGACTGCTAGACATCTCACTCTGTGTATTGGGGCTTTTGCTTGTGCACCGAGACTACAGTCTCCTCCATAGGGAGCGAAAGAGAGAGAGAGAGAGAGAGAGAGAGAGAGAAAGCGACGCCTTGTCAGCTGGTCTTTCTGACAACAAGGCCGTCAGAGAGCAGCCAACAGTTCTGAAGTGCTGTTTGTCTGACTCACACTCTCTCTCTCTCTCACACACGCGCGCGCACGCCCGCTCGCACGCACGCACGCACACACACACACACACACACACACACTCTCTCTCTCTCTCTCTCTCTCTCTCTCTGCAGGGAAATAACTTCAAAAAAACCTACACCCACAACATTATTCTTGTTATTTGAATGTCTCTGTGCGTGCTGGTAAGGCCAGCAGATAGGTAGGTAGGGGGAAGGAGAGCTGGATGCTTTTCAAATAGTACATTATCCAACCAGGGAAAGTGAGAGTTGTGTACCTCCTCTCTATCCTTTAGACAGGACGTTTTACAGCATTCCAGCTACTTACAGCCTCACTGAAGAAGCATATTACTCACCTAGCTTGGCTTGAAGCACCCTACACAATGTGTTTGCCTACGATGTGCTCTCTTTTATCAAAGCCAAACAGCCGGGTCCACAGCTTTCAGCAGTGTGCCAGCGTTTCAGGGACAGCAAGCACAACATTGGAGACGGAAAATGGAGGAAATGGTTGCGTAAATAAGATTTCAGTTTTGTCTCTGTAAATCCTTTAAAGCAGAACCAAACATGGCATAGCACTACGTCCCCAAAGAGGCTATGGAAAGACTACGCCTCTGACAAATTAGCACGTGCACGTACGCACACACACACACGCCTGCATACTAGCCTAAAATAATTACCACTAAAGTGTCAAGCAACGCTAAACATTACTTGCTTGCTCAAATTTCTGCAACAGTAACATTATAATTTTTCCTATCACCACTTCATGTTAATGGCACTTTTATTCTAACCTGTTCTTGCCCAGCCCTGCTTGGCCCGGTCGTGGGCAATCATTCTAAGGCGAGTGCCAGTTACAACTCAGCATGGTGCAGTGTGTTCAGTGTATTTGCTCTCACCTATGAAGAGGTTCCACTCGGGGTCTAGGTCCGCCTGGTTGGCCAGACAGCCCCTCATGACGTTGTGACAGTAGTTGTGACAGGGCTTGAGTCCCGGGATGCCTCGGCAGTAAGGACAGTACAGCATCTTGGTTAAGGCTCGTATGCACGCCGGCGCTACATTCACCTACGGGGGAAAGGGGTAGGTGGGAAAGTGATGTCAGTAACCGCAGGCCAAACACATGTCCTTGTAAAGTTGCGATACTTAACAAGTAAAAAAAAAAACGTTCCTCTTTTTGAAATGTAAACGTGTATGTTTGATAACAAAAGTTGAACATAGCTATCGTAGAGTTCTTACAAAATAAGAAAGGTCAAGACATAAATCAGGAGTGAAGTCTATTATACAGTAATTCAAATGTGTTTACGGTCTTTCAATACCGCTCTGAAAGCATTGGTGAAGAAAACATAACTGCACTAATACTGCTTATTCACAGTGACGTCGCACTCAACACTGGAGGAGCCATCCCGGTCCAAATCCAGCGAGGCACGTCTGGACACAATCAGTGTTCCTTTTGTGCGGAGCCCACAAACACCAATATGGCCCAGACACATCCTATGAGATCATATGAGAGGAGATGACAGGATGGAGCTACACAACTGTCTGTCCATGAGTAGTTCCAAAGGCGTAGCCGTTTCTGTTGGAACGTTTTTTTCCCCCCTACCGTAAACCTGGTTTAAGTAAAAGCGACAGCATTCTCACATCTGCTTCCCTTCAGCAGCAGAGGATGCAGAACCAAAGGCTACATCTAATAATTGTCCTGTCAACCTTTGTCTCTATGGTTGACTTCACGGTGTGGCCAGTGGTGTGCTGCTGTGTCAGTCACTAGAGTCCTCATAGGTGGCTGGAGCGACCTAAATGTTAGCGTCATTGCTTTACATGGCAGAGAGCATTGTAAGCCAAGCAATGTAATTTGCTTGACATGGCTATCTGAATCACGCAATAATCAGGACGAGAGAACAAAAAATATAGAATTTCCTTCGACATACTTGTTCTTTATTTACTTTGATCTTGCATGTGTTTTCACATATGAGATGGAGCACGTTTGCTTTGCTGACTACTGATGGTTTGCAAGAGGCTCGGATCCACCATGGAAATTGATCTCGAAACGTTCAACAATTATTGTTCTAGTTTTCTGTGCATTTTGTTTGCAATCAAAAATTATTAGCGCATAGCAAATATGCATCACTTTATGGATATGCAATCTATGTGTCACAAATCCAAACCAAGACAAACTTGCGAAATAGCTCATTACCAGGCTGATGTGGGTCACCGTGCTGCACTTAAACCAGATTAATAATCATTTGATATTAAATCCCACAAATTTAATTTAATAAGCTAACCCCTATCATATTTGATAATTGTGTCAAGTAGGTTAGCAACAGTGTGTGTTACTTTAGATTAGCAAGCTGCTTAGATGAAAACAATGATGATTTGGGACAGTCAAAACTGTAATTGGCCAGGTCTTGGCCTTGTCGCCCTTGAAAAAGAGATTATTATTCTCAATGGGATGTTTTTTTCCTGGTTAAATAAAGGTTTAATAAAAAAACTAAAACATTTATTCAACTACAAACAAGTGATTCATGACAGCCTTTTCCCATTAACCTGTAGTGTCTACATTAGGCCAATCATGTTTGACCAGTCTAGTACAAAGACTCCATAGAAGCCAAACATGGAATTACATAACTAAAAGCATTATGTAAACTTAGAAATGGGTCCCTCTGTTCTAATAGATTATATATATATATTATAGTCCAAAGAGCATATATTTGAAAAGGCACCAAAGGCCAGTTGAGTGTGTAGGGACCATTGTACACAGTATAGAATGAGACAGTGGTTTAGCCTGGTTAAATCAAAACAGTGAGAGCAAAGGAGATGTAAGACCAAACATGGCAGTCATTGCTCCTTAAATGTGCATGAGAGAATGTACTTGCATGCACCCACACACAGACAGGCACACGCACACACACGCACAGACACACACACACAGACATCAGTGCCACTGAACAAGTAACTGATCCTGCTACTGATGAAGATAAAAGAGAGAACTATTTCATACCCTCTGCAAAAGAAAAGAGAGAGAGCGAGAGAGAAAACTTTTAGTTCTGTAACATGGCAACATCAGAGACTCTGCTAGGCACCTCACTAGATGTAGCTTTAAGTCTTGTCATTCTGTCTTGTTTAAATACCTCCCCGTTCTGATTTTCGCTTTGATTCTTAATCAGGTACAACTATAGGTCGCCCTCACCTTTGCTTTGGAACTTGATATTACTAAAATGTGTTTGCGTTTCTGTGTGTGTGTGTGTGTGTGTGTGTTTCTACGTAAGAACAAGTCGTATCTGTTTATTAAACCAGCTGCTTCCATTTCAGCTCTGCAGTGAGAGATGGGGATCAAACAAAGTTGTTCTGACACGCGTGTTCTGCCAGTGACATCAGACGAGGGTGTCTTGTGCAGAGGAGCTTTGAACAGGGGCCGCCACGCTGTTGATTTCATCACTGCATGCCATGTCTGTTCCTGTTCCATCTTTGTTTTTGATCCGTTTGGGAGTTCGGGTGACAAATCGCAGGATTTGAGGCATAACCCATATCAAGTTAATATAACACAAGTTAAAGAATGCATTCTAGGAATCCTTATGCATTCTAGGAATCCTTATGTATGTTATTTTTCAAAGAAAAATGCCTTCTTTGCTAGTTCAAATACTAAATATACTATACAGTATAATTACATTACAATTACAATGTAATTACATTTGCATTGTATTGTATGTGGTCATTTCCACTCCTTTTGAAATTACCCTTTATAACCCAAAATATATACTTTGTTGGTATTTAGCTTTTAGAGTAAAACTCTTTTTTCAGCAAGTTGAAATGCTTAGCTCAGTATGTGGCCTCTAGGTCACAGGAAATGGATAGATATCCATACAACATTTAATTTAAAACCAAAGTTTTTAATCTGAAACAGCAGAGAGGGACCTGTCCAAACCAGAAACTCTCATCTATATCAAGAGTTTCAGGTCAGATTTAAATTACAAAGTGTGAAATGAAATCTGCGGTGCAAAAAGTCCTAAAAAGACCTAAACCTCCTTAAAGCCAGCCAAGTCCATGTCAAACAGAGTTTTTAAAGACCACTGCCACAATAAGACTGTTTCTAGACATAAGATGTAAAGCAAAACATTTGAATATATATTAGTAAACAGATGCGGCCATTTCACAGTGAGTGGGCCTGTATTATTACACAGAAAAAAATAATCAGTATTCCAGTTCAAGCATGAAATGCTACTGGCATAACATAAGAAATTCAGCCTTAGAGGCAATTTGAAGATACAAATTGAAGAGGGAAGTAAAATGTTGTAGTGCAATGACACATTTCTCCCTTACTTTACATGATTCACATTTCATTTAGTTGAAACTTGCCTGAGTTGTGGTGTTACCATGGGGACCAGGCACATGACACTCAAACAACAGGCTATCATAACAGAAATAGAAAACTCATGAGTAAATAAAGCCAAACCTATTAAATAGACGATGACACAAGACTATAAATAGTTTTGAAAACCCATTTCTTGTTTGATATTATATATAGATTGATATACAGATTACTATTTACAGATTTAAATCGCTTTACTTCATTTTATATTTTCAAACCAGACTTAATTGTCTTTCAAAACTTCTCGGCGACAGTATGAGGGACTTTTGCATCTAATCTTGAACTGTCAGTGACTGTGCCAAGTAGTACCTAAACGCCGGGGGTGGAACAGCGTAATCTTGTTAGCACATATTTACAGTGCAGTGGATGAAGCATTTCACAGCAGCAGGCTGAGGCTTTAACTAGGGAGTGAGATGTAACTGATCCAGGGCAAGATTAACACGCTAATCTGCTCATCTGCTGTTCAAGTGATGTGATAGTCCAACAAGAGAAAGAGAGAGCGAGAGAGGAACAGATATAGAGAAAGACAAATAGCGTCAGAGAATGAGGAAGAAAGAGAGTGATAATTGGCAATAGAAAGAGATAGACAGAGAGAAGAGAAAAAAAACAAAAAGAGAATAATGAGCAGAATCTCTCTACATGGAGTATGAGTAGTGAAGTGTTCAAACCTCTCTGCTCAGCCAAAACGCCACTGGGGGGTCATAATTTATGACAGATTAAAAATGCAGTAGGTCCTAAGAAGCCATTATGACGACCCGTCATTTACAGCTTTATGTCCACAATGAAAAGACCAAAGCCAGTGGCCCTTAAGACCCGCACAGCGCCGCTACCAGCAACTGGTGGAGCTGATAAATGGTTTACCAGCCTGATTGGAGACAAGAGGAAACATAAAACAAGAGAGACACCCGGCTCCCGACCTGACTGAAATATAATGGGAGACAATGTGTGGGCTGTTCTGTGTATTGCGTTGCTTTTTTCAATGGGGGGTTGGCAGCATCTGCTGTGTGCTCCCTGTAGGAGTGAAATAGATGCAGAGACAGAGAGAGAGGGTGAGAGAGAGAGAAAGAGAGAGAGAGAGAGAGAGAGAGAGAGAGAGAGAGGGAGACAGAGAGAGAGAGAGAGACAGAGAGAGAGAGAGAGAGAGAGAGAGAGAGAGAGAGAGAGAGAGGAAGAAAAAAAAAAGGGAGACAGAGCAGACAGAGAGTGAAAATTGCTTTGTGCCACAAGTAATAAAGTTGTGAGAAATGACAGTGACGTCGCGGGCCACCAAGGCCAGCGTGGCGAGCGCCACTAGCGGGACGGAGAGAGGCGAGAGGCAGCCAAACGGCTTCCGAACAGTTCTGTCATAATTACTTAGACAGGATGTGTTGCTTCACGCCGAATCCCATATTGAGATTGGACACGGGCGGAAGGCTGTGGCGTTGCCCCAGCGTCCCAACTCAATTCCACCGCCATTAGAGGCAACGGCAATATCAGTGATCTGTCACGACGCAAATCACACTGCCATCTGCTACCAAGACAACCTGAACAAAAAAAAAAAAAAAAAACCCTTGAGCAAGTGGGTAAAACGCCAAAATAATTGAAGCCATCCAGAAGGTACCATGGGGGCATTTGCTTCACCGTGTCCTTGGCTGCTGATCTGGCCAGCTCTGTCCTTCATATGCAGTTTATTGAAACAAATGTATCTATTCGATGGCAAGGACTCGATATTGTGAGTGGTAGGACCAGTCTTGAGTTTGAAAGAGCTAATCTCATTCAATCTTTCTTAATTGGCATATTTTCACATCAAATGCTCGGTGCCTTGCTACTACTGGGATTAGAGTAAAAAAAAGAAAAGCTTGGTGTTCTGTGCACCTCTCTTCTTTTTATTTGTCACAAACAATGTTAAGGCTGCGTTTACCTCCGTTGGCTTTCTTTTCCTTCAAAACCAGCTGTTAGTCAAAGCTTTGATTGAAGCTGTGGACGTGGTGGCTAACCAGCCCGGCATGGAGCTTTCTTAGTCTAACAGGGGCCGTTAAGACCCCCCTTGAAACACTGGGCGTCTCTGCAACTGGCGCTGGCCAAAGGAAAGGTAGCGGGGAGGAGTTGGCTGGCTGCCTCCACACCATTACTTTAGAGTGAAAACTACAACATTTACTGGCAGTGGAACAGACACACACACACACACACACACACACCAAGTCATTATTCCTACCACCAGACGATTTACATCATATATGAGGATGTTGTATGCGTTTCTAAAATGCCTACAAGAGAGACATATCGTGCTAAAAGCGTCTGATTTAAAGCATGATTCAATAATGCAGTTTGACCCAACTCTGCACTCTGAATAAACCTTTACTGCTAAGCAGTTAAGCAGTGAAAAAAATAGAACACACGCTCCAAATGTTAAAACGAAAATGGTGTTCCATTTAAAGAACATAGTGTGTTTGAATAGATGTATAATGTATTCATCTGCATACAAGATACAGTACATACTGTTCCATATTTATTGACCGTTACCACAGTAATCATATCGAAACTGCCAAGAGCAGAAGACACTGAATTGTATTTTTCCGTCCGTTTAACATTTAGTAAAACAATAAGCGGGGCCAGACTTGGTTGTGGTCCGCGGCCAAAGAGCCTAGCATGGGACATGTCAAACCACTCCTACCCTGCGTCTACTCCCTCTCCTCCAGCCCCACTTCTTTAGAGATAGGCTCCCACGGCGCATGGGGGCCTTCTGTCACTTTGTAGTAGGAGCCGGAGGTTCTGAGAGTGACAGGCGGAACGCGGGTGGAATCCACAGGAGAGGCACTGTGTCTCTGTGACACGCCGCAGTGGCACACGGCTGGCCTGGCTGACCCGCACCAGTCAGCCTGCGTCTGCTTTTTGGCAGGGGAGAGGCGCGGGGAAGGGACGCCTCCTCTGATCCGCCCTGACATGCACCTCGTCGTGCCACATGCAGCCGCTGGAACCGACCGCGCCTTCAATTTGCCATGACAACCGGCGACAACCATGCTAAAAGCAGATCGCCGAGTTACGGTGTGAACAGGCATGTCACAGTGGAGTAGTTTCAGGTCCTTTGGCCTCTCCTCCCATCTCTCTCTGTCTCTCTCTCTCTCTCTCTCTCTTTCTCTATGTCTTTCTCTCTCTCTCTGTCTCTCTCTCTCTCTCTCTCTCTCTACTGGCTAAAGCTGTGGTGTAGGTTGTCATCCTCACAGAGCTAGGATGGATGGATAGGGCCGGAGAGCCGGGAATCAGGAAGAATGTGGTCTGACTCATTGTGTGGAAAAAAATGTCAGATTCCAAGCCAAACAAACGTTTCATTCCAAAGGAAAACAGCATACATACATACATACAAGTCAGTTCATATTTCGGGTGGTTTGGTTCGAGACCAACACTTCCAGGTAAGTTCCTTTCTGTAGTCATCCTACATCCCAGCCACCTCCCGTCGTGCCACTTGACTGTACCGTCGTCGATCAAAGTGCTGCTCCCCATCTGCGGCTTGTCCCCGTGTGACCGCCCATTGGTGGAGCCGAGCCCCTGGAGCACTGTCAGGACAGCCAGGACTAATGTCACAGCACGCGTGTTGACAACCTGCCCTGGATTTTATTTAAATAAAGATGTGCCTGGATGCCCAGCTAAATTAGGAGCGTGTCTGAGATGAGTCTTGAGTCTGTCAGTAAAAAAAATTAAGCGCAGGATGAACATTCCGTACTAGTTACAAAAGACTATTCTAAGAACATGTGGGTTAAGACAGGCATCGTGTCGTTAAAGATACTATATATATAGTACATATATCTATACATATTTTTTTTTTTGCTAAGGGTTTAAATGGGCTGCGATAGAAATGCTTGCAAGTTACACTAGTCAGCAAGCACATTTATTAAAAAAGAAATGTTCAAAGATTTCATCTCATTAGCAGAAAACTTACCCCCTCCTGAGTAAATGGATAATTAGCTCACATAATTTGTGTAAGAAGGTAGAGTAGCAGCCTATTTTTTTTTACCCATGATTACAAATTAATTCCAGCCAAGTGAACCACTAATTTAACGAGTGTCAAACTGTTCAGCCTATGTTTTTTCCCCAGACAGTAAGCAACAAACATTAATCAAAGCCAACGCCATTTTCTTTCCTGTGTTACAGATTATATCTCAAAAGGACTTTGCATGCCTCCATATCCCTCCCGTTCCTTTACATTTCAGAACACATGTCCATCTTTTATTATTATTATTTTTTTTTACATTTCTCAATTCACTCTAGATCAGAATCTTTTAATAAAAAAAAAAAGAGGACATCTTTGGTCCAGCACATTTCCCAATGACACACCAACCACTTTGAGCCAGCTGCCATCTGCCACCCCAGCGTTGTGGAGAGGCCTTATTCCCAGCAAGCTGCGCAGACCTGAGAGCAGCCAGAGAAAGGAAAATAAGAGACAAAGAAAGAAGGGAAGGGGGAATAGAGGAGAAAGTGATAAAGCCAAAGAGGTAGTAAATATAATCTTTTTTTAAAACAGTACAGACCACTAGGGTAGAAAGAAAGAGGGATAAAGTGCGAGAGATACAGAAATTGAAAGAAAGAGAGAGAGAGAG
>JAVQIZ010224574.1:0-16720 GCA_036023535.2 Galaxias brevipinnis | reverse complement strand
AGGCTTTTTAGTAAAATTTATAGAGATGTGTGTGTTTAGGAGGCTCATTGTAATGGTGTCTGTCAAATCTTGCCACATTAGCCATACTGTTGACCCACCTCTGTCAGCACTGTGTAGTGGTGTGTCTTTTTAATGATCTTAATGGCCACTTTATTGTTAGTGTCCATCTCAATACACCTGGCCACTTGGCCAAATGTCCCTTCACCTAGGAAGGCCTGAACCTGGTAGCAGCAGTCTTTGGAGAACAGGTAATCGTTAGGGAAAATCCTGTAGTCCTCTGTACTGGCTGACCTGCTGTTGTTAGCGTTTTGGTATGGAAGCACCATGGTGGGGATGATGTCTGTTCTCTTCTTCTTCTTCTTTAGACCTTTGCTGTTGCGTTCTTACTAAAATATGGGTAGAATTAACTAAATCAAAGGTAGTTGGATAATGTGAGATTACATATAGCCTATGTTTGTTATTGGTCGCATGTCAATACATATTAGAAAATATGTGCTGTAGGCTTTGAAGCTCACGTTCCGATTCAATATGCTTTTGTGTTCAACTAATTTAACAAGTGCGATTGTATCCAAAGTATTCTATTCTGTTCTATGTCATTGTATCTTTTCTTAAGGCCTCTTAACATTCCCAAACTACATACTACGCCTATTATGGAACTTTGACTTCAACATTCTTTTATATTTTGGATTAAATTAAATTAAATTAAATTAAATTAAATTAATTGAATTGAATTGAATTGAATTGAATTGAATTGAATTACATTTATTTATCCCAAGGATTTTGGTTTTTCCATCAACTGTTAATTATATACAATTAAACAAACAGCTACAAGCAAGTACAAACAATAATAAAAAATAATCTATACAGTATACAGAAGATTATCGCTACTATTATTTATGCAATGGTAACCAACTGAGATTAGGTCTCTTTTTCAGCATTGCCCTGTTTTCAACTGACCATTATATATGATTAAACATGTCAAAGATTCAATAACACAAACCGATAAAGGTACCCACCATTAAAACTAAAGGTCAGATCCATAAGATGATGTATTACAATAGAAAGCTAGGGTTAAGTTAAATTAACATGTCAATAACTGTATTATCTTTAAGGTTTTTTAATCTTTAGCTGATGCATTTGACTGGATACATATAAAAATAGCTGTGCCCTAGGTGTGCCAATTGACCTTTGGAGGTTTCAGAGGCCCCAAACTATTCTTTATCAAGTGTCCAAAAGATGCCAAAGAACCAACAGTTCATTTATACTTATGTAGCCATTAGAATACTAGCTACAGTACTTAGTGCTTTAAAGAATAGTACAAAAATGCAATTATATAGCACCAGTGCACTATAAGCACAATTCTACAATTGTAGTTTAATACCAGTGCTAAAAGATTTGACTTTAATTTAAAGTAAGTTATATGTTGAATACTTTGGATGTACATCAATTGTTCTTTTTCTTTATAAGACTATGTTAATTAACCATTTATGCTAGTCTTGCCATCAAAATCTATGTTAAATCGGCTTTAAAAGATAATATGCATAATACCTTTCAGTTGCCTTACCAGTCTTAATATCTTTTCACTGACTGTCTTCATCAATTTTGCGAATGAAATGATACAATAGGCAGCTGTCAACTTTTTACAAGGTTGCTATGACAGCAGTACTTTATGACATTTCTGTTCTGTCATAATCGTTGCTATGTCACCATCTTTCCAGAGTACATTCAAGATTTCAAAACTCCATTAATGCTACAACTTTGAAATTAGTCTTCTTTATTGTTTTGGATTTGATAGGATACAGTTTTACTTTATTGATCTCAAGGAGATAAAATAATGTACACAAACAATAAGACAAACAACTACAAACAGTCAAGTACAAGTACAAACAATAAATAAATAAAAAGACAGACAGATACCGCAGACTAATATGATATTTTATGTATTTATTAGGGCTGTCAAACGATTAAAACATTTTATTGCATGGGTGTAGTTAATCTCGATTAATTGCAAATGTTTTATCTGTTCAACATTGACCATATTTTTTTCACGTTTTTGATACTCTTATCAACATGTGAGAGGACAAAATATGCTTGCTTTATCAAATGTATTTATTATTGGACATCAAAAACTACACAAAACAAATACTGTCCAGAAACCCTCACATGTACTGCATTTAGCATAAACATATGATCAGATCATAACATGGCAAACTCAAGCCTGCTACTTATAATATGAATATGACTAAGAATCTCACACAATGTGTGTCCATCCAACCTTTTTTTAAGCATTAACGCAAAATAGACTGAATCAATCCAGGGACCCACACAGGTCAATCATCTACCAATGTGTTCAAATCACTTAATCTCTTCACGAGTTTAAACCCAAGAAACGGTGCATCTAAAAAACCACACATTGACAACACAAGCTTCACTAGCACCGAACAGGCTTAAATATTCCTTATAATTAATGTCCAACAAAGGGGTCGCCCTAGCGTTCATGTGCATGCCGACCTATTTGTGGCCTATCACTACATGCGTTCTGAAAGGAAATACTGCGTTCGTTGTACAACAGGTACATTTGGTCAGCTAAATGTTCCATTGTTTTAGTATCAAAGCTCATTTACACGTAAGAAAACCAGAATTTGTGTCCAACCTCACATCGGGAAATATAGGCTCCTAAACTAGATATTTCGGGACTAACGTGGGTCTGTCTGAATTAATTAGCTGTGTGCCTGGCTAGCAAATGGTAAATAAGTTGAGATGTTCTCCGGTACATACTCAATTTAATTACAAATTAATAAACAGTACCTGCACAGTGTGGTCTTGATGGCAAACCCATTTGGTACGGTTTGTAGCTGAACTTGCAATTAAAAACTACCATTTTCTTTTATCCTTTGCTTGCTAGTTGCCGTCCGATTTACGACCGCGTTAAATGCTTTAAAAATGAGTGACGTTAAAACTAAACATCTCTAGTATGTACACGTTGGTAACCAACTCTTCTTTTTTCACTTTGGTAACCAATTGAGTAGCGCTGCGTCTCATCGCATACTACAATTTTTCTTTTAGAAGGTACTTCAACTGCTATAGTGTATGGACTGACGCATTTTTGGCAAAGGCCTACTGCACCATGTACTAAATATCTTTTCTGTTTTACATGAAAAATGTAAAGATAAGACATATTTCGTTAAGACAAGTCAAATTGGTTGATGTTGCACATTTCAAACACGGGCAATTCAATGTGCTTTACATAAGGCAAGCAGTAAGTAAAAGATACAATTATATAATTGAAATGAAAACAATTATTAAAAGAGAAATAAAAGGTATAAGAAGGAATAATACAACAAAAAGCAATTGAGAACATTTAAGTCAATGGTGACACCAAGATTTCTAGTTTGGTTCTTAGTTTTCAGAGACATGGACTCAAGGTTAGCCACCAAATACAAATATATTTTTTGAATTCTTTGATTAACTAAAGGAATGGCACAGTGATAGTCCTTAGTTTTCAGAGATATGGATTCAAGGTGTGTGCTACTTTTCAGCCTTTCATCATTAGCCCCAAATACAAATACATTTTATTCTTTGTTTAACTAAAGGAATGGCACAGTGAATCAATTGCATGAAAGTCCAGTGGGTGCTGTGCAGTACAGTACAGTTTTTCATGGGACACTGAGTTTAATTTTAAACTAAACTATTAGTAACCCATCATTGCATCTTATATACTTGGGTTGGTTGGAATGCCTTCAGTGGCGTCTCTGGCCAGGAAAGCCGGGTGGTGGGGCACAATAAACTCTGTGTTGGCCGCATCCGACTCATGTATGACTCCAAACACACCTCATCAGAAACTATTAGGGTCGATATTGTTTTATTGCAATATTTTAGTGATGTAAACGTTTTGTTATTGCATGTGTTATTGCTGTCCAACATTGTAGTAATTTAAGTTAACCCAACGTTACCAATTTACAGGGGATATGAAAGTGTATTTCAGTTAAAATTATCCAATTGTTAACTTAGTTGCTTATTGATTACTTACGTTAACTAATATTAACACAACTGAGGTCCCAATTGCAGGGCTAAAGTTATTTTCAATAACCCATTTTAGAATTTTACGTTTATCTAAATTCACAACAACAACAGATAAGTATCAATCAATTGCATATATTTGAAAAACAACAGTGAACATAACTAGGCTGCAGCAGATATTTAGTTTTTCTCACTCGCTTTGGCACTATTCTCGAATGACAGTTGAAGTCGTCAAAACATTATGTGAAATTCTTCACAACATTTTGTTACTTGTGTACAATAGAAAGAGCATTTCTCATTCTTTGGCACCATTTGCAAATGTTTTAGCACATTTAGGCAAATGACTAAGCACAATTGTCTACAATTTCACCAATTATTGGTTTTATTTGTCTTTGTGGTCAAAATAGATTGTTTCTTCTCAGTTGAATAGTTTTCCTCTCCAAAATGTCATAAATGTCTCATTTTGTAGGTCATGACATGCAGAATAGTCCATCTAATTGTCAAAATCCGCTGAGCCCACGTTCCATTAATTGCATTGATATGAAGTAAGGTCAGCTAAATTGATAATAGTTAGTCAGGTGAAACTCAAACTTCACTAACGAATATGGAGTTTATTGTTACTGTACATATTACTGCATATAGTAGACCTATGCTTTGTTTCCACAGTATGTTTTTTGGTATTGATAGGCTACGTGTTTTGTTCTGTGCTGTGTACATTTTCAGTTATTTTCTGTTTACTGTGTTGTGTGACCGTTTCAAGAGAAACAAAATAGTTTTTTCTCACATTACATGCAAATGTCAGTGCTCTTTGTTTTACAAAGTGTTACTGAATGTGAAACCTTTGACTATTGAAATCGGCATCTGAAGAGTATTCACTTTGATACACAATAGTATGGAATACCAAATGTGCCAAAATTAAATATTCCTTCATTAAATAAATAATCATATGTATAAATACGGGAATATATATAAATGGGTACATAAATTGTGAAATCACTAAATAATTAAATAATACTCAAGCAATTATTATGAAATAATTGGCATTTTCACAATAAAAAAAACATTAAAATTTTTTTTATTTCATAATGAATGTTTTACTTTCAAATGGCACTTTTTATTTATTTCACAATGGTACTTTTCCGAATGTCACATTTATTTCATAATGGTACTTTTCCGAATGCCACATTTATTTCATAATGGCTCTTTTCATGATGTGCTCATCTGTCAATCAAGATGAGAGCAAGCCTACGTCACTCCCCTGCTATCACAAGACCACGACCCCTTTTGGGAAAACCTTTCTGTAAAACTGCTTGTGGGAAAACTAGTGTCACTAGTATGCCTAAAAGCTGTTTTACCATTTCAGATTGAATGTATGAACGTACCCATAGCTGAACAGTACGCTTGCTAACGGTCACATTGTTGTTAACCCATATTCGTATAATTTAGTTAACTTTGTCCATGGGCTCGAGTTTAGCCTAGGCTGCTAGCATACTGTGTTGAATGGAGTTTATACAGCCAGGCCAAGAAGAGGGCAATTGATATGTGGGCTGACTGTGCTGATTGGGAACACCAGAGGTTTGCAGAACAGTACAGGGAAATCTTGACGAGAGCAAAACCACAGACGAGATCCACGAGCAAGAGCTAAACCAGATACGCAATTAATCCAGCAAGCAGAGACTGCGACTGCGGCGAGGCCTGAGGGGGATGAACTCTTTGTCTTTCGGACTCAGTATATGCGAAGGCCCTGAGCAATAGTAGAAATCTGCGCAAGACGCTCCTCTCACCCACCTGTCCCTCTCATAGGCCTCCCCACCTTGGGCCGTCTTGTTGGACTGACTAGATTTTTGGGGATGGGGGGCTTTGGACCTGACTGATATTCGGAAAGGGTGAAGGGTTAGAAGCAGCTGAAGAAGTTAGGAGTAGTTGCATGCTTAACTAGGCAGGATATTAGGAATAGGTTTTAAATAATTGAATGTGTCAGTAATAAAATGGGCATAGCTTTTGCTTTTGGTGTCTGCATTGTTTTCTTCACCTCTCCCGGTAAAAGTACGGTGCGTTACCTCAATGTACACTCCGCGTTTGAGATGGTGAGAGGTGTATCCATAATAACGCATCGTATGTTTTGTACGCTAGCCTAGCAGCCCAGGCTAGTAATCTAAGCCCCCACAAAAAGTTACTAACTTCGGCCTATACGAATATGGGTTGATTAAAAGTAACCGTTAGCCATCTGATTGTTCAGCTATGTTCATAAATTCAATCTGAGATGGTCAGACTCCTTAGGTACAGTGACGCTAGTTTTTTTTCCACCCGCAGCTTAATACTTTACACTAGCGTAGCGATTGTTTATCCCAAAATGGGGGCGTGGTCGTTTTGACAACAGTGGAGTGTAGGCTTGCTCTCATCTTGATTGACAGATGAGCACGTCATTATGAAAAGAGCCATTATGAAATAAATGTGACATTCGGAAAAGTACCATTATGAAACAAATGTGACATTCGGAAAAGTATCATTGTAAAATAAATAAAAAAGTGCCATTTGAAAATTAAACATTCATTATGAAATAAAAAGTAAATTAAAGGGTTTTTTTAATTTTGAAAATGCCAATTAGCTTTGATTTTCAAAAGGCAGTGGGAGGCTCACTTCGAGCATGTAAAGGCCCAGATGCAAGTGATTTCAAATTAAAATATTGGCATATTGTGTCCCAAACCAACATTTCAAATATTTCAAATAAAAAGTAGCTATATCTAGACTTTTGTGTCACGCAGCGCTAACAAATAGTCTTGTCTTCCTTCCTTTCTCTCTTTCACTCACACACGCATGCACATAAAGTGTTTTTAAAGAAATATTTCTTTAAAAAAAAAATTGGAGGCTAGAAACATTTGGGGTTAAAGCCCCTAACAAATTAGTTACCAATTTAGCGACACGTCGGCACCACTGAACGCACTCAATGCAGTGAATGACAACGGCCGGTTAATTTATCAAAAGTGGTCAATTTGAAGGTAGCCAGCCGGTCCCGGTGTCTGACAGCAAATTTCCCTAATGGAAACACTACTGTGTGAGTCAAAGTGCGCCTGCACTTTAGTTTAGTTTGGACACACACAAACAAAATAATTTTGCCGCAATTGCTTGTGGCCGATTAGATTAGATGGTATAGCTAGTTAGTAAATTACTAGCTATCACATGTAACGAGTATGGAGCGATGGCTTATAAAGGTTAGCATTGCTGCTAACTCACGCATTGAGAGTCACGCAAATGACCCTCTTCAAGCTCTAGAGAAGCCCACGGGGGATTGCGAACACCAACCTCATTGTTCTGGGGAGTCACAATTCAAAAAGGTTGAGAACCACTGGTGTAGACGGTCATATCTTAAGCTTAATGGTGTAGACGGTCATATCTTAGCCCCACTGATCTGTGTGGATTGGCCAGTAGAAGTCTTAGAGATTGAACAAGAAGAAGGCAATACAATGCTGCCCAAAAGGCTTTTTTAAAACACAAGTTGAAGTTGATCACAGTGTTCAGAATTGGATTCTCTATGTCTTTTCATGGTACAGATTGTTCTTTTTGTTTTGGAATGTTATAAACTATTCTAAATTAGTAATATTTTTTACTAAAAGTGATTAGCTTTCTGATCACTTTGCAAATCGTGCAAAGCTGCTCAAGTTCCCCTAGACTTGAAAGGGGCAGTTTTCTCCATGTTTGACTGTAGGGAAGGTGCTCTTTCCTTTTGAATACTTCAGTTTGTTTTCTGTACAAACATTGTATATCTGCTTCATAGAGAAAGCTCAAAGTTATCTTATCTATGAAAATGTTTTACCTTAAGGAATTGGGCTTGATCCTTTTGTTCATGGCTTTCTTGGGGCTCAGTGAGGTCCTCCTAGGCCCTCTGCCATCGAAGCCCTATGCATTTGGTTTGACCATGTGTCTGAAGGTCAGCTTGCCTCTGTTTGGCAGTTGATCAAATTCCTTTCTTCACCATTCAAACAACATTTTTTTTTTTAGGTTAAGGTTTTCTTTTTTTATTGTGAATAGGAGGTTTTGTTGTCCAAATTTTATCTTTGGGTTCCCCTGTTGTTCCTTGCCATCTACTGGAGAGCTATTGAGCTTTTCTAATGGCTTTTTTGGGGGGGGGGCCAAGAAAATGTCAGCCAACACCCTCTCATTCATCAGAGTAAAGGAAAAGAAGAAGGGATGGAGCAGATTGAAAGGACAAATGTGCGTGCACGTCTGTTGGTTTACTGGCTACTACTTCGAGTGTAAATTTTTCTTTATAAATTTTTGTAGATTATCAATTAATTCATAAATTAAATATTATAATCGATCAAGGTGATGAAGGATAATTATTATACGGAGCACCACCACGCAGAATTTTAGCTTAGGATAAAAGCACGGCTCTGCGGGAAACCGAATCAATTTAGCATTAACTTAATAATGTAATAGTTACCTGTTTTAATCTTAATTCTGAAGTAGCGACGTTCTATGTTACGAGAATAAATGACTGTATGAAAACGGAGATATGACACAGCTAGGTTTGAATATAAAGCAATTCTATTTATTTACTAGTCTAAAACATGAAAATTACGTTACTACAAAGAATGACTAAATGATGACATTGATAAACTAAAGGAGTTAGTAACTAAACATACACAGTATAACAGTTAAAATATTGACAAATTATGGCACAACACAGCGGAAATTGTCTAAGCTCTAGCATCAGACGCTCAACGTAACACAAGTGGGCTTTACGTTACTTTGAGACGATAGGTGGCGTTATGTTGCAAAAGGAGTGAATTTAGATTCTCGGCCTGCCCGTTGCGGCTGGATCGAGAAGCGGTTTGTGGTTTTAGTGGTAAAGTTCTGAAACGAAGTCCGTTGTGTGAAGTTGGGAGAGCTCTGAAAGTTAGTCCCTTGTTTGAATAAACGTGGAAAAGAAACGTGGGTTTTGGGTCTTCTTTGACCTTTCCTGGTTAGGGCAAAGGTGCGCTGGTTTCGTCTCGGTGGTCCAGCGGGTCCTCTGACTCAGTAGATTTGGTTAAAAGCTCTAAATCCTTTCGGAAAACGTTGGAAGTTGTGAAGTCCCGAACGTGGTTTGAATAAAGGTTTCTTTGTTCTGAAGTGGTTTAGTTATAAAGTGTGCAAGGAGTTTTCCGGCCTGTAGTGAAGTCAAAAGGTCTAAATTGTTTGTTGTGTGAGTTGACGCGTGGTCAAGGAAAAGGGGGGGTGCAATTTTAATAACCGAGCAACCAGGGCGGCCTTTCCTGTTACGTGCGGATGTTCCAAAAGCAAAACAAGTTCCTGTTTGGGGTCGCGATTTATGCTAGTTTGAGAAGGGGTGTCCAAAAGGTGGCTGGGGTCACCTGATTGGCTTGCATGCCAAGAACCAGAGGTGTTGATTATCTCACAATCAGTGAAGTATCAGTTTACCTTACCATGTCATTTGGTTTCAATGTAAGCTTATATACTAGTAATATGTTCTATATAACGTTTGCACGTTGCAAGTTGACAAAATGTAATTGTGAACATTTCAATACCAAACTTGACCATGCTAGCTAGGACGGTTCATTTAGAAAAACAATACAAAATATATAATTACTAGAAAATACAAACGATTGATGTTACAATTTCTTCTCTTTGTCAATGTCCAATAATTTAATTGAATGTTCCTTAGGCAACAGTTTCTTAATCCCAATTGATAAATCCTTAGAGTAGAAGTAGTGTGCTGTTTTGTTTTAATCTTAGGAGTGGTGTGAGAGAAACAGGCTGGCCCCCCTGGAGTGTTCACCAGGGCCATCTTGGGGCCCGTTCCTTTATCTTATCCAAAGAGGGGGGAAGATTCGGTGAGTGGTTCCCCTACACTGGTTTTAGTTTGAGTTAATCCATGACATTTGATATGTTGTTGCTTTATTTATTAGGCTATATGAAAATGTTGTTGGGATAATAGAGGAAGAATCTCATTATACTTTTGCTGATGGAGCCACAGCAATGCTAACGTCTGGGATTGCCTACAAAACAGCACTTCCCACCCCAATCAAAGCGGTCTGAAACGGGGCCTGATGAAGAGGGTCAACTAGGCCCCTTTCAGGTAGGACCTTTTAGGTAGGCTCCAAAGAGCTGGGGATTTGGAGGCAGATGAATGACCCTGCTGCAGAGGGCTGGAGCTCGGCTTCCAGCCCCGGAGAGAGCTCATCAACACGTGAAGGTGTGAGAAACGTCTTAGGACATGCATTATTAACAACCTGCAGCCGATGACCATATCTAACATAGAATATTCATGAGCGTGATTTTGTCTATTTCCGTGTGTGTGTGTGTGTGTGTGTGTGTGTGTGTTGCCTGGATGTTTAGGGAGTGTTTGAATGAGAGTTTAATCAGAGCGCTTTAAAGCACTGCAGCTCATGAATGTTTTAGGGCTGTTTTGATTGCAGCCGATCGTTTTAATGGGCCTAACAAGAAGGACGTCCCAACCCCCGCCTCCCCCCCGCCCCCCCCCCGCTTTCTCTCGGCCTCTTTTCCGGCAGTGAACATTTTTCAAAAGCACTTCACAAGAGTCCCTGAAATCCCTTTTCAAATGGATCATAATGGGAGAGGAAGTGATGCAGGGGGAGCGGAGAAGCGTGAAAACATTCTGATGAGGCAGATCAGTCCCATCGCTGCTCTGCGGCTAAATGTCCTCCGAAACAGTCGGTGTAAAAACCTGTTCAAACCCGTCGAAAGCGCACCAGAAGCCTTTAAGGTAGACCATAATAAACCCAAACCAAATGATCAACTTTTCTATTTCTGTGTCTTGCTGAACTTCTTCCACTCATATCTTTCGCTCATACACACACGTTGGACGGAGTCGTGCCTGATATTTGAGATGCAGCCCTGGTGTGTGTGTGTGTGTGTGTGTATGTGTTTGCTTAACCAACGACGGAGCAGGCTGTTACCGTGGATGTGTGTTTCTGTGTGTGTTTCTGTGTGTGTGTGTGTGTGTGTGTGTGTGTGTGTGTGTGTGCGTGCCAGCTAGGACGGAGCAGAAATAAACCTCGACGCGGGAGGAAGAGGGAGTGGACCGCTTTATCTGTTCAACATGGCGTCTCCCTCGGCAGAAACTCTTTCTCGAGCGCTGGCCGTTGGCTAAGCCTCTCCTCCCTGAGAGATGCGGACCGCTGCCTCCTCTAAGCCTGAGGATGTAATGCAGAGTATTACACACCTTCATAATGGGGCACTTACACAACTGCCGGCAAATGCCCAATCTCCAGTTACCCCCGCCAGACGACGAAAGCACATTACCACTCCACATAATACCTCGCCGACCTGCAAGAATATACGTTTCAAAAATAAATATGTTACCAGCCCGGCGTGTTACAGAGTTACAGAAAGAAAGTTGTGTCCTTGTGAAAGGTGTTAGACACGTCCGGTGTGTGTGTGAGTGGTGTTGGGACTGTTGAAGTTATCCAAGCAGCAACACTGAACCTCTCCCCTGAGGCTCTGGGAGGCAGACTGGTGGAGGCTCTGCTGTCCCCGGGCCCAGAGGCTCCACGCGGACACAGGGGCTCAGTCTGAAGCTTTGACGACAAGCTGGCCCGAAAGACACTTTATCCACCCTCAACCCTTGGCTTTTAATTGACACCTGTGCTCCTGTGCCTCTGAGCCAGGCGCTTTGTCCGTCAAAAAGAGCACAGCACGCGTCTCATGTGACCGGAGAAGTGGGCAGCGCACCTGTCTCAGCCGTGGCTACGGTGACGGAGACATGAGGACTGACAGGCCACATCAGCGGCTGGGGTGCATCCAGCTGTCTATGTAAGTGAAGCTACACACACACACACACACGCACACACACACACACGCACGCACGCACGTACGCGCGCACGCACAACCTGCACAATATGTTCCATCCAGATATGGACTGTCACTAATTACCTCCTTATACAGAGGCAATGTGATGCAAACGCTCAAACTCACCAACACAGGGCGGCTGGTGAAGGAAGCCGCTCCACAGGGAGGTGGGCGTAATGGGTCCTGACAGGCTGCATGTGTGGGAGGCAGAGATGTTAATTGAGGTGGAGCCGTTGATTGCTAGCTGTGTGCTAGCGTGATGGAGAGAGTGTAACTGCGAGCGTGTGTGGGTGCGTGTCTGTTTGTACGCGTGTGTGTGTGTGTGTGTGTGTGTGTGTGCGTGCGAGCTCGTCAGCCTGGATGATCGACAAACCGCTGCCGCTTCCTCCTAACCTCGCTGGCACTCGCCCAGGAGGCACATTGACAGTCCGAGGCCGTGCTTCCACGCCCTCCCTCCTCTTCCTCCTCCTCTCTTCTACCTCTTGACCCTGCAGCGGACGGCCTGACCCTCTAAGGCTTGAAGTCTGAATGTTTCACGCGGGCACGGGAGGAGATGGAGAGCCCCTTAACCTCTGCCCGCCCCCCCCACCCCCCCTCATCGATCCACGTGCTGTGTCAGCGGAAATAAACAAACCCCTCCGCTCCGACAGGGCACGCTCAGCATTAGGAGAGGGGAGATCAAATGAACGCGACAACAACTTTTGGCCGTGTTCCGAGTCATCGCCTTCCACGTCTTCCCGAGCCATTATCACCTTGCCTCCGCCGGGGGGGACGCAGAGGTGCGACGCCGTTTTTGGAACATCATCGCGATACGTGCCTCAGATACTCATCCTGGCACGGGGGGGCGCGAGCGGGGATTAGCATTCCGTGCGCGGCGTCGCGCGGCGCGGGGGCAATCTTTGCCGAGAAATGAGTTGGCTTTCCCCTCGTCACCGCGGTGATTGTCGGCGAGTGCCAGCTCATCACGTCCCGCGGGCCATCAGTCGGCTGATTGGTCCATTAGCGCTGTGTTAGGGAGGAACCCGGGACAGGGTAATAGTGGAGGGGGGTGGGGATTCAGCCTGAACCATTCGGCCCCCCGACGCCGCCTCCGGCCCGGGATGCAGAGGGGGGTAATTGGCTCGATTAGCCATCCAGCCAGTCAATGCAGGAACACTTAGCAGCGACACAGCCGCAGATCAATGGGACAAAGTGTGAGTGTTAAGGGATCGGCTCGTCTGGAAGTCGCTGGGCTTATGCCGCACTAAACTCTCTGGGCTGCAGGCAGCCAGGGGAGGAGACGGATGGATTAGGTCTGTGTGGAGGCAGCTGGGAGGCGTACCGGCGTGTTTCTGTGTCTCTCTCCGTGTGTGCGAGCGTGTGTGGTGTGTGTGTGTGTGTGTGTGTGTGTGTGTGTGTGTGTGTGTGTCATTGTATCACAGTGCACCGCCTGTCTGCCTACATGCCTAGTGCATCAAATCCATTCTGAAGTATACAGCGTGCTCTTTTACTTTGGTTCAATACCTCTCGAGGCAGGTCATAAAACATGACTGTGTCTCTACTCGTTATTCTCTCTCTCTTTCTTTCCCTTTCTTCCTTTCTCTCTCCCTCTCTCTCTCTCTCTCTCTCTCTCTCTCTCTCTCTCTCTCCCTCTCTCTGTCTTTCACTTGTTTTGCTCTCTTTCTCTCCACTCGGTTTATTGAGTGAGATTGATGGTGAAAGTGTCTGTGTGGCTCCAGACAGACCTGGGCTGTGCCGTGCATTGTGACGATTGTGCTGTGTGTGTGTGTGTGTGTGTGACAGAGATGCTCAAGTCAGACCCAGTGTGTTTTTATGGCCATTACTCATCATGTCCATGCCTCAGTGGACCTGCTGTTGCCGTGGGGATAACTGCTGGATAAGCAGGGCTGAGGGAGTCTGCCTCGCTGTCTGCCACTGACTGATGCCTGGTCGCACTTTGAACATAGACACACACACACGCACACACACACGCACACCACACACGCACACCACACACACGCACGCACACCACACACGCACGCACACACACACGCACACAGTCACAGACACACAAACAGAAACTGTTATCTCCCCCTGCCCCCCAACCCCCCACCCCCCCACCCCCTTGTTCCCTTGGAAGCACCACAACATGAAGAGCAGACTCTCCAGCAGCGGGCCGGTGGGGAGAGCTGCAGCAGAGCAGCCCGCAGCCCGCCGGCCTCTGCTGTCTGTCTGTGTGTTTACCCAGTCGCTGGCCTCCACCGGACGGCAAAGGTAGCGGAGGCCCCGTGTTGACGGGGTCACCGTGCCAACGGCGAGCGGACACCTGTATGGCGGAGGGTTGCCGCGCTGTCACACACACACAGCCCCCCCGTCAGGTCGAGTTTAGGTTGTCCCCGTGAAAGTGGGATTACCTGTGACAGGGGCCACCTGAGTCACGGACCGACCGGGTGACCACCTGCAGCAAAGCTCTCGTGTGTGTGTGTGTGCGTGCGTGCGTGCGTGCGTGGGTGCGTGCGTGTGTGGGAGAGGAAGTAAGAAAGACTGTATCGGTGTGTGTGTGTGTGTGTGTGTGTCTACCACCTGCAGCACATTAGCGTAGCCGCCACAGAGTGTCAGAGCGATGACAGCGCCGCTCACTGTTTATGAGCTCTGAGGAGCAACCGTGAGGGGGAAGCATGAATCACCTGGACCCCAGGTGCTCCGTCAACGCACCCCTCTCTCTGCGGGTCTCTCTCTCTCTCTCTCTCTCTCTCTCTCTCTCTCTGTGCGTGTCTCTCTCTCTCTCTCTCTCTCTGTGCGTGTCTCTCTCTCTCTCTCTCTCTCTCTCTCTCTCTCTCTTTCTCTCTCACCCTGGCTCCGTCCCAGAGTCCCGTGCTCCAGACAAGCTACCACGCCGCCGGGGTGATTTACGGCTCCCTCGTCCAGCCGCTGGGCGCCTACGCTGCCTTCTGGGTAAAATGTAAAACGGCCCGGGGAAGTGGAGTTATTAAAGAAGGCGTGAAATTCTACGGTCACGCTCGACCTCCCTCAACGGCTCTGTGTACGTGTCCACGTGTGTGTGTGTGTGTGTGTGTGTGTGTGTGTGTCTACGTGCGCCGTAATTGATTGTCCTCCCCCGTGTTTTCTCATTACGTGTCCTCGGTGAAACACGGCACGCTGGTAAAGCTGTCGAGAGGGCTCGTCCCCAGCGGCCCTCCTCCAGCTGGGTGCATTTCCAGCCGGGGCACAAGGGCACCTGGATGACTCACACCTAGCCCACTGTCAGGCCGCGCGTCTGGCCATATGGAGGACAGTCACGGTGGGCCGCAGAGAGGGGACCCCTCCAAACGCCTGTCACCGTGGACCGGGGTGGGCCGCAGAGAGGGGACCCCTCCAGACGCCTGTCACCGTGGACCGGGGCGTAGGCCCGCGCCACCGCCGCATGTCAAAGGTCCACACAGACCTGACAGGAGTGGGAACGGGGGACGAATAACTGAAGGCTGGCGCAGTAGTGTGAAAATGTGGCATTTTTCCCTTTGCTTTTCCCACATTTGCCACATAGATTCGCGAGCCGTTCATGTTAGAAAACCCTCCGTTGTGGCTCAGTTACCACAATGGTGCAGAGAAGAGTGGGCCCAAATTCCTCCACAGCGATGGGAAAGACTGAGAACAAGTTATCATGCGCGTTGGGTTGCAGTTATTGCCGCTAAAGGTGGCAAAAAATGACTTTCTCACATTGTGCTACGAGTGCTTGATCTCTTTGTTCCTTCAATGAGTGAAACAATCAGTTGAAAACGGTATTTTCTGTTTATTCAGGATGTGTTTGTCTCTGGATAGAGTTTGTTTGAAGATCTGAAACAATAACGTGTGGCAAATAGGGGAAGAAAGAGGAAGACCGCAGGGGGTACAGATACAAATTCACGTGACCGTATATCTCCTCGGAACTGATATATTAAAGCGGCGGTCCTGACGGAGTGCAGGGCGCGGCGCCGCTATCCGTCTCAGAACACACACAGCGGGCGGGCCGGGTAATTTCCGCCGTCCAGACTTGAGATCAGATATACCGGCGGGCGGAGCGCAGGAGGAGCGGCGGCTATCTACGCACACACCCACACACACACACACACACACATACACCTCCCATCAGATCAAACAGTCAATAGAGGAGCCGACCCAGGGCGTCTGCCTCGCACCTCTTATCGGACTGCTGGGGTAATCTGCTCCCGGCTCTGTGTGGTCAGGGGCGCCCGCTCGCCCGCCTTCACACACACATCTCAGCACCCATCAGGGGATATTGCGGATGTGTGTACCCTCGGTATGTATATATTACTAACTCTCATTACAAATTGTTCCAACATAATGTGCCCTCCTACACACACACACCCCCCCACACACTCACACGCGCAGCTGTCAGATGATATGCCACGCACAAACCCAACATACACACGCATGTGCTGGAGCACCGACACGTTTGTAGATAATGACAAACTCAGTCCCCCACGCTGACACACACACACACACACACACACACACACGCGCGCGCGCACGCACAAACACACACACACACACACCATGATAACATCAGCGTGTCGGCGGCCTCACACAGAGGCGGTAGCGGCACTGATAATGGCTCTGCAGCTCCTGTTGATGCCCTCAGCGCTATACATCACATACACACACACTGCAGATTCACATTGACATGTGCGTACAGTAACACACACACACACACACACACAGCCTCCGGTCTCATTGTATCCAGCCCACCCGTCTGTGTACGTTCTCCACAGCCTTACCGTAACACTGTCTCCCTGTTATCAGATCACGCTGCTGCCTGCACATAATGAAGGGATTATTACACTTCCTTCCTTCCTTCCTCTTCTCTCTGTCTCTCGCTCTCTCTCTCTCTCTCTCTCTCTCTCTCTCTCTC
>JAVQIZ010224563.1:0-21385 GCA_036023535.2 Galaxias brevipinnis | reverse complement strand
CCAGGAGGATCTGGAAAGCGTTGCTGGGGATAGGGACGGATGGAATTCCCTGCTGAGCCTGCTGCCACCGCGACCCGGCCCCGGATAAGCGGCGGAAAATGGATGGATGGATGGACAATGCTTCTGTCAACTAATTAATAAATAAACTATATTAAATGTTTAGATCATGAAAGTTCAAGGGTAAAGATATACATTGACATAATTGAAAGTGGAAAATTAACCCTAGACTCTAAAGATGTAATACTTTATTACCATCCTTTTTCAGGCACTTGGATATTATGGTCCCATGTACCACTGTTCCAGACAATGTTTTCAGGTTTGACAGTATTTATATGCAGGACTTTGTCATTGCTTTTGCAATACTATTCTAACAACTAATAATTGATGATTGATTTCACATTGTAGTATACAAAGATCAGTATTCACCTACAACAACACATCAACGACATGCAGTAGACAGATCATACAGGTCACAATAAAGGTCAAGCAGTGAGACGTTGAGCAGGAAGAGGAGAAGGATGACAATAGTAGGGAGCAGGAGGAAGAGCAAGAAGAGGAAGTGGTGGTGGAAGTAATTGCCATACCCCTTCTGAGAGGTGGCCATGGACCTCCTTTGAGAGGTGGCCTGAAGGGACGTGAAATTGTTATGGAAATTCTAATTATAAACACGAGATCAGGGCATAAGGTTCAATACAAATATTTTAGTAGAAAGAGGTTCTTATGAATAAAAACAAATCATTGCACTATTTTTCCCATTACAGTAGAGAAAAGGTTTTGTTTTTCAAGATATTCAGTAGAGGATGATGTTTAGTTTTTTACACTTAGTAGCTGTACTTAATTAGTTTTGATACAAGTTTATGATTTATTTTTCCATACAGTAAATACATAAGTTCAAATTGAGTTAGAACAAATGGATATATGAAAACCTCAATGACATCTGCTCTCAACCCAAGTCCATTCTAAAATATTGGCTTTTGAAGTGCTCATCTTGGAGTATGGCATAACTGATATCAAAACATCCAATCCTGTGTATATTGAAATGAAAAATTCCATTATTTCTCTCTTCAACTCCTTTTAATAAATTGCATTTAGAACCATATTGAAACGTATCAAATATTTTATACTTGAATATTATAGGATTGTACAATTAACTTGAACCAATATTTCTGAAGTTGCAAGTTGAATGCTACATGCAAGATATTGGACACATGACAGTATGTGTTGCGGTGACGGGTTTGAGTGTTGTGTTGTAGGTTTTAACATCTTTGCCATTTATTGTGTTTGCAAAAATATAGTATCTATATGCTGTATACCAGTTATCTGAGTAATCCCCTTTGGATGTATTTGATACTTAATTTAAAGTTATGCTTAACCCATATACTCTATAAATACATTTCCACAAATTGGCTCAATTAAGCAGTTTAGACTATTGCTTATATAGACTATATATAATGAATAATACGCAAAATAAATAGGCCTTGATTTATTCATTTGGTTACTAGACCGCATTGTGCCTGATAAAGCTTACACATGGAGGGATATTGGGTAGCTGTGCAGTATACACATAGAATACTGACTTCTCATTGGAGACTATATGGTTTAGAACATTTAGGTGGGGATTAGTCTTACTGTAAATATCATTTTCGTTTCTTTTGCCCTCCACTGTACCATCAGGGAGAATTTGTAGATGATGTCCGCCATTCATGCAGTACAAGCGAGTCAGGTTTTTGTAGTCTTGCAGGTTGATTCCGAATTGGTCAGGCCCCACCGATGCCACTATTATTTCTGCATTCGCCATGCCTTTCACTGAGCCTTTTGACCGATCATAAAATGTATCAAACAGTATATCTACAAGACCCTGTAAGCGATGTAAAAGTAGATATTGATGAAGAACGCAAAAAATGTTTGCAGGTTACCTACTCGTAAACAGCACTTCATACCCCACTGGCTACAATGATCCAGTGTCACGCGCACTCGGGGGAAAGCGGCAGAGAAAAAGCATTCCATGTTCAGGACAGGAGGAGGGCGCGTAACCCGGCTGGTGAAACGGTCAGCGAGGGTTTTAAACTATTTCCGCTTTAGCGCTGATTCAAGGACAGCTAGACTTTGCAAATACAATAATCAATGAAATACAAATACGTACATTGTTTTTAGACACCATGCCTGAGACAAATCTTCTCTAACATGTGAAATAAATATGTAGGCTACATAAGATTGATCAAAAACTCACCTACCTCTGTATGTAATAGGCCTTGATTGAGCAATTGTATATTAGATTTCATAAAAATATATTTAGGAAATGGCCAACTGGACCCAAAGTCAAGAAAACATAACTATGCACCATAATCAGAAAGTGAATTTATTTGAAGAAAAAACGTATTGTGATCATTAAAAATGGCTTACAATGTGGGCAATGATCAGAATCCATTTCATATCAGCATATTTCTGCATTCACTTCTGTTCTGTGTTTTAAAAAGTACCACACAATAAAGACATAGGCCTACAGGTTGACATTTAATCAAATGGAAGAAAGTTTTAACAAGATTCACACTACCGAGAGGAAATAATACAGAGATATAGAAAACTATTATTTTGGGACAAATACACCACATTTTCTTTACAATTGATTATATATACATAATTATTTTTTAAGCAAAACAAAGCTTAAAAAATAATAAGTGTTACACGATCTGCCCCATGATAATTCTCAAAGTTTATGTTGGCATGTTTATGCAAAATAGAATTTCAAACAATATTTGGGTAGTGCAAATATTAGGCTCAAGCTGGTTAATTACTTTCACAAACAGTTTGAGTGTGTGAAAAGACTGACAGCTATCTTACTCACAGTATTACACAATTTGACCAAAGCCATAGAATAGAATACAAAATGTGTTATAAAACAAAGAACTGTACATTTGTCTTGCCATAGCTACTAATTCTACACTAAAATATTCTGAACTTGTCTGTATTTGCTTTGGTCATTGTGAAGTAGAATATTACATATGTGCAGTCTTAATGATGTTTGTTTTACTGCAACTGCATGATGTAAGGTTCCTGAAAATCTGACCTGCAGAGTTAATGTGAATAGCTTATTGTAACAATAAAGTAAGAAAATGTATATTTTTTTCTGTGCAAGTTTAAAATAACAAGTGTCTGGCATTTCTATTGCATAATCAGATTACCATAAAAATGTACTAGTTTTCAAAAACAGGACACATTTTTGGAGAAGGAGAGGCAAGTAGTTTAGTCTATGAGCAGCAGTGGTTTGCAGACACTGAATGTGAAAGTAACCCATGAGTAACCCTTACACAGATTTGAGAAATGGTTTTCAGAAATATTTGAAAATAACTGAAAAGTCTATGCAAGCATTGTTTCTGAATATTTCATAGGTGTAGTAAAGTGAGAATGCTTCTAACGACTTACCTGGTATGCCCAATTCTCCTAACTTTTACACAACTAAGCACACAATGCAATGAAAACTGAAGGATTTTGGCTTATACAGTCTAACAGTGAACACAGTAAACAAAATATGCATTACTAAATCCATTTTAACAAATGACAACCTGAGCATGGTGTTTTTCTTTTTTTTGTATAATTTGTATAATAGCTTTATATGCGATGTTGGCATACTGTATCAAATAAAAAGCAAGACATCATTTTTATATTATAATGAAAGCAGACAAATTCGAGCAACCAGATAAAACAGGATGTTTAACAGGAGAAGTGAATACACAGTGTCTTATCAAGATTCATAATGTCCCTCTAATTCTTAGCAGACTTGATGTATTGTTAGGTTTCCGTCAAAAATCTTATTTTTTACTTTTATAAACAATTTCCCCTTATAGATTTACATTCATTGTGATACCTGGATTTGTGCTGTAGACACAAAAACAATATTCCACTAGTATTAAAAATACAATGTTGAAGAAGCACATAAACTAAATGTTCTAAAATTATAAAATGAAAACATAAAATAATTATTTTACTGCCATTCAATTAAATGATTAGTTCTATATTGTTAAAACAAAATTTAGCTATGCAAGTATCGAATTGAAAATACAGCTTACGGTCATTCAATTTGTAATTTGTCCAATCAGATGGTGCAAGTGCTACATAAATATCTTAGTTTCATATTCTTTCATCAAATCCATAAAAATTTTTTGCAACAGAAAATAATCTGCTTTTTTGATTTTAACACAAACTATTAAAAATGAGCAGTTTTTCCAAAATAATCAGGAAAGAAAAGTTTGGCACAGAAACATTCCCAGAGAACAAAGGACCAGTATTTACTGCCTCCTCCTTCGGCAAAGCAACAATTTCACTGCGAGTACGAGATGGCCAAGTCAGGTACGAAGTGCTTAAAAAAACACTGAGGGTTTTTAAGCAAGACTAGTTGCACTCACATACGCCTCAAATATAAACATTTAACGAACTGAGACTCTGAAAATAATAAGCCCATCATTATCTTAAAAGGGGGGCGAGATTGTTAGTTTGAAGTTATGCCTGAGGGTTTTTGCAGTTTATGATCTATCTGTATGTCCCCATTCTGTCGTATATACTGGTTATTATTCAATTCACATACAGTATAATCCATCAAAATATGCACTCCAGCATATGTATGTGGACCACCTGCAAATACAGATGCGTTTTAGGTTGAAAACAGGCAAATTGCACTACTGGGCCAGGGTCATCTACGCCAAAAATACTGTTTTATCCATTTGGATCAGGTTGTCCAAATGTGTGTGGCCTTCCAGTTCATTACAGAATGGGGAATATCATAAAAATCATACAAAAGGGGATAGACAACTAGTTGATCTGACTGCCATACAACATTCTTGTTTCACTCTATTAACTCATAAACATACTATTTCCCAGTAAATCTTTCTTTATATTCCTTTTAAAGCCTTTAGTAGTAGGGGTCGTGCTGGGGAAGGAGTTACTAAAAAGTGAAGCCCCATCACCCAAAAAGAAAGAGAGCACAAGGTCACAGGCAGAGTATGTAGACAGCGGATATTCACACCTATTAATAAGGATCACTTGTTTCAGTACTAACTGAGGATAACTGAGCTGCCAACCGTAAAAGAAAACATAATACAAACAAAATGTGATTGCGACTGCATGTATAAAAATATAACATTGCAATCACATACAATGAGGGTATACCATGATCGGTTAAAATAAACTAGCCTTGGACAGTTAGAGTGAATTGCTGAATTGAAGCTAAAAAGGCACATATTTTTCCCTTTTGTAATAGACATGTGTAAACATGATTGCAGTTAGCAGGTGGGACAGAGTATCATTTGAAGGGTGTTTGCGTTATAAAAAACAGAATTACCATTTACATTAAAGCAATACAAATATGCTTTGAAATGACCGTTTACAAAATTAAGAGTTATACATGTGACCGATAACACTTTTTTACAACCATCTAAAACTACAGTGGAATATTTATGTAGTCTGAAAGTCCGAATAGCATGTGTTAATGTTGACTACCTTCTATAAGGTAACTGTGACCTGTAAAATTTTATAAACTGGCATAAATTGAGAAATTGAAAAAATATAATCACCTGTTCAAAGTAATGTTTGTCTGTGATCGTTATCGTTCTGTTTGGAAGGTGAGACCCCTGAGCCATGGTGATGGATTAATCTGTTTAAATGATTGATTATCTCATATCTGATCCTATTTGTTATAATGATGTATCTTACACCATGTCATAAAACAAAAACAAAAAACCCAGCTCTGTGCTCTCACTTGCCATCTCTTCTCAAATCTGTCCTTTTAGCTTTGCCCTTGAACCCCCAAAATCCGTAAACCCCTATTTGTTGCATACTTTCCCCCAAAACCATTTCTCTACGGAACCTCACCTCGTCGTCTTCAGTACTACTCTGTGTCCACCTCTAGTCCTCTCTCGGGGGATGGGAAGGTGATTTAAGGCATTGTGTCTCAGAAGGGGGGGCAAAGTCATTTCTGATGGAAGAGGAGCGGCTTGACGCTCCCGGCTTTGAATTTTGGTAATTGGTTGCTGATGATTTCGGCCAGCATCTCTGGGAACTCCACACTCAGGGACTTATTCACAAAGGTATAGAAGCAGAAGTTCAGGAGTCCGCCCACCATCTAGAAGCACACACACAGAGGAACATCAGAGACTGCTTCATACACTGTTACCTTAAATATGTGATGTGACTGATCTTACAGTGCAAAGTGAAACTGGTGAGAAACTGTCATCTGATACTACCTTTTATATCAAGCGGTTTCAAATTGAATATTTAAAATACTTACAATATAATAAGGGGTTATTATTGCAATCTAAATTAAGTTGATTCATTTCTATTTAAAGACTGAATCCCGGCCTGTTTTTGGCTCTTTACCTCATGCATAGAGTCTAGTAGCTTGGTGAGCTGGTAGAAGCGTTGCCAGTTTTGGCTTGAGTTCTCCTCTCTCTTAACAATAGCTTTGCCAAGCTCCTTGATGTATGACATCCTTATCTCGTCGAACACTGCCTGGCTCTTCAAGCCATCCTTTGGAACTGGAGAACAAAGATGACAACAGCCATAAAAAAAAAAAAAAATGTAATGATTATTTATATACCTAATTATCTCAATAGCTTTTTATTATTCTGTTTTCTACATGGCCAACATTTAACAGCAGAGCAGTGATCAGTGATCAGAGCAGTGATGAAGTACAAGCCAAGCTCTCACCAGCAAATCAATTTTTTATATTTGGTCCGCTGCCAAGCCTTTCTAAATGGCTATTCGTCTATTGTCTATTATTACCACAGCTGTTGAGCACGCTAGCTTGCCATTTGTTCTGCAGCTGGCTGAGACACTGACCTGTGCTGAGCAGAAGCAGAACCTTCATGCACAGGTACTCCTCGTGGGACACCTGCAGCCTGACAAACTCATTGGAGATCTTCAGCATCTGCTCACACTGGTCGGCCATGTAGGGAAGCTTCATACGCTCTCTGCGAAGGAGAGCAAGAGAGCGAGAGAGAGGCAGTACCAAATTGTTATTCCTTGTCACAACACTCGCTTTGGCCATCCTTTCGCGACTTCTATGAGACAGTGATGGCCTTGCCTGATTGGACCAGCCGGATCACGTGACCACATTCTGTTTCTCAACGACATAGAGAGAAGTGCAGCGGAACGCTCAGTGCTTAACCAGAAACGATAGTCTACGACACGTTTTGCATGCATTAGGTTTTGCTACAGGACTACATCAACAATCAAATTGGGATCTCGAGTGAGGAAGCCCCCCGCTTTAATAGATTGTTTCACCAACTGAGGGATTGATAGCGTTGAGGGAGAACATGGACACATAGGATGAATGCAAAGACGTGGGTGGGGTGCGTACTCATTGATGACGAGGTCCGGGGCGAAGCAGAGCATGTTTCCGTTGCACTGCTGGTAGGAGCGCCAGCCCAGGCCGAAGGACATGAGGAAGAGCCACGAGCACTGCAGCAGTGTCATCTGGTCGTCCAGGTGGAGGTTCCGGAAGCCTGCGAGACCCCAACACATCCCGTGACTCAATCTTAGAGGAATTACACGGATACAAAAACTGTTTTCTTTAACAAATGAATGAATTTAAATAAGGATAATATATGCAAGTCATGCAAACCAGTGTGCTCTAGCTATGCAGAGTACCAGAATTCCTAATGAAGGCTTGACAGGCTTTAGGTTTTTGCTAACAAAGCCTGTGTGCGCAGATGTTTGAATCGAGGGCCAAAGCGATACAACTGTACACCCACGCTCTCCATCCTCACCTGGAAGAGCCTTGGCCCACTTGACGGCTGAGATGACTTGCCGCCCACCCAGCCTGTTGAGGGTGGTCATGAGGCGGGTGGATGTGTCCGGCAGGGTGCTGTCGTAGCCGGCAAAGATGGTGTCCGGCTCGATAGCCTTCAGCAGGGACAGCATGGTGGGGATGAGCTGGGGCATAGATTTAGGCACCAGAGAGCGCGCCTCAGGCAACGGAGGAGGGGTCAGCTCCGCTGCCGTGTTGGTCTGTTGGATGCCCTTTAAGCGGTTCAGCTTCTTGGTTTTACGAGCTGACCGTGAGAAATGTGAGTATGAAGATGAGACGGAGATTAGTAAAAATGTGGAGACACAAGCGAGGCCTTGAGTTCCCCATAGCTATGGAAAGCCCAGTGTTTACCTTCCAGGTTCATCCCAGCCATTAGACACTTGCGGAAGCGGCAGGCTGGACAGTTCTTCCGTCTGATCTTGTCTATGATGCAGTCATTCCTCCCGGCACACAAGTAGTTATGTTGTCCTACAATACAACGATACAGTTAAAACAGTGACTCCAACTGTATGACGGTCGTGCACAGTGAAGTTACAGTACAAGTTACAGTTTAAAAAGTTATATTTCCTCTTACAAGGGACCCATCATAGCTCACAAGCCAAACAAACAGGCCAAGGCTAAACGTAGAATGAGAGTGAAACCAGCAACCACATGGGTACAAAAAACTAAATGGGGACCTTTATTTACGGAGGTTATCGACTGTCATTGCAATCAATGAAAATCTCTTAAAGTCCCACCTCTTGCCACCATACCTTCCACTGCTCTCTTGAAGAAGACCTTGCAGCTTCCGCAGGTGAGGACGCCGTAGTGGCAGCCGGAGGCCTCGTCAGAGCACACCAGGCAGATCTTGTGAGTAGTACCGCTGGCCTTTCCCTGGGCTGTAGGCGAGGCGGCAGCACTGACTCCCTCCTGTCTGGACGCAGAACTGTAAAGACAGCACAGGCCAAGGAGACCATAGGTCATGTCAATTAAAATACATCAACAATGACACTTTCTGTGAGAAAGAGGCCAACCCCCCCCCCCTCCCCCTCTCACAAATAAAAATAGCACCAACACAACATAAATATTTACACCACAAGGTTCACATTTTTCATGATAATCAAACCACTATTCTAGAACAGCTGAACAGGTCTTTGGCATTTTATTACAATTTTTTTTTAAGTTATTTTAGAAGTGCCCTAATGTCAGAGGAAAAAGGCCCAACTCAGAGACATGCAACTCATGTCTCTAAAAATATTATATAATAGCAACAGGAAGTGTCCCTTCAGTTTCGAGTGGGAAGTCTAAGTACAGTGTGCACTGAAAGTTTTTACAGCGCACAAAAATCAACTAAAGCACGCTTTAAAAGCATTTTATCTGAGGTATTTCTTGCTCCTAAAAGTGACCCTGGATGCCAAAAGCTGTCATGAATTTATGTTTTCTATGTTGCATTTGAGAACGTTTCCAAAGCTGTCAGCTGAAAAGGTGTATTTCCACCAAAACACCACAAGAGGGCGCCTGGCTGTGCTAAATGCGTAGACCACAGGATTCCACCCACTTTCTAACACAATGGCCACAACAACAACGCCCACTTTGAAACGGATATTAAGCTCCAGCAAAGCAACAAACATGTGTCTGTCTGTCTGCCTGTTTATCAGCCTGTCTGCCACGACACCAACCAAAACAAACACTTTAGCATTTGAGAAGTCATTTTAAAAACTCACATGGGTGGTTAAATACACTAGATGTTCTGTAAAGGTTGCATCAGCTGAGACAAGTTCAACGAAGCAGTTACACAAGATGAGGTTATCGCCATTTAGCAGGCAAGGTCTTGGCAGGGGCATAACACTGAGACCAGATACTGACACCAATTATGCCGTGTAGGAAAACTGTCAGGTTAAATAACAGCACACTGAGTTGAGGGGATACAAGGAGCAGGTTGAGAAAATCTATAGGGGCAATGAACTAAAATGACCAATGCAGCAGCATCCATAGTATAACTACTTGTGCTATTACAGGGGTTTGATCGCTTTACCAATTGAGCTCCATCCTTTCAATCAGAACACTTCCTGCGATTAGCAGGCAAGACCAATTGAAAAAGTTCTCTTTTTTCTTTAAACCACGAAGATTGCACAAACATTGACGTTTTGGCTGCAGACAAACACAAACAAAAGTACTGAAGTGTGCAGTTATTGTTAATTACAGGTAATTCACGAGCCACTGATTAAGCTGTATGTATAATAGGCATTAAACAGATGATTCAACCATTATTTTCATCGTGCATAGGCTTGCCATTTGGAATGAAAGACATTTCCTAGTAAACACTGAACAATTATTAGATGTGCTTAGAGGTCATAGATCACATTTTACACCAACAATTCACTCACAGTTGGTAAAGTCACAGACAGTCAGGGTCCCATTGGCTTTGAACAGAACATATTTAAACATGCAACCAGCAGGAGATTGAGGGGTCTCCTGAGCCCATTTAAGGCATCTGCATGAAGCAAGCCTGGATGCACAAACACACATAAACACACGTTCAACATTCTTAAAAGAGGAACGGGTGACCATTGGGATGGCTTAGGGTGGGTGGGTTGGACTGATGTCATCATGAGTGATGTCACTGAGCAATAGCTCAGCTGCTCTTCATTCGTCACTTGGGATCCAGGGTAAAGGTAGGAGCCAGGCCGCCTTTACTACAAAAGGGCTTTAAAAGGCTGAGTCCAATAACTGCTTGAGTTCACTTGTGGTGACTCTACTCTAAACTCGAAAGGTCTTGAGTTTTAATGGTTAACACACTGGTATAACAGTTAGGTATATCTTGTTATAATGTATTTACTAGTGTTTCTAGTTTACACCATTTCGTTGATTCTTAATTTCCACTGGACATACACAGTTTCTGCAGGGGATGACTGAGCCTATTATCTGTCTGTTCAATCTTAATCTCAGACTTTGTGAGGGCAAAATAATTTTTGAAGAGTTGGCAGTGGCATACAAATCACAGAAGCGTGACAGCACGGGGGAAGAGAGAATTTCCTCTTTCTGAAACCATATGCCGAACCGAGCGCCTTGCCGTGTCTACAGTAAGTTCTAACATTCCTCTCAAGAGTTTATTCTAGGACAGAACTCAGTTACGCTGTTACCACCAAAAAACACTGACAAGACCTATTTAAAAAATAACAAAAGGGCTTCCTGCACCTTCTTAAAGCAGCTGTAGGTAGGTTCTTATAAGAGGTGGTTTTGGGTGCCTCTACAGTTTGCTTGCTATAATTATTTTCCCTATCCATCGCAAAGAAGACACCTTTCAGAATGCTCGTGGTCACTGCATATCGATTGCATGATCAACTACTACACTCAAAGTATGGGCATCACTTCCTGATTTAGTGACGCACTTCCTTGTGTCGTAAATCGTCGGTTTTGCGGGAGATCACGCCCGGTGGCAGACAACTTTTATATTGAAAATTGAGACTGATCTGAACAGCAATTTTTGCATTTTCCCATAGATATTACAATGTGCAAACTATAGAAAGTTATTGATTGATTGATATGTTGCCTAGAGTGGCTTTAAATGGAAATAGCCTACATTAAGGTGTGGGGCACTACATTCACCTTGTTAATAACATATATATCGCCCACCTGACTTTCATGAGCATGACTAAAGCCTTTGATCCTGAAACGGATTTTAGGTACCATTACAGCTACCTTATCCAATTTTCAAGAAAAAACTATCCGCTTTTTGGAAATGGCATATTAGGGAAGGTTATTAAACTTGCAATACTCTCTGAACATTTACCATATTATATGCTACGCTCGTGGGCATAGTCTAAGTTTTTCTCACAGTGGACAGGACATCATCCTGCTTAACCTACTTTAGCCTTAGTGCTTCTAAGTCAAGGGTATACTCCCCTGCAAGGTGGCACAGATGCTAACAATACATGAAAACAGGCCTCAACGCAGAGTGCAGGGCCTAATATTGAATGTGCTGAGCTACCCTGATACCACCTACAGCCCTGAATGGGGTCAGAGAGCTGATGTGCATCAAGTGGCTTGGTGGTGGTGGCGGAGGTGGAAAAGAGGCCAAGAACCATAACACAGTACAGGCCATTCTGTCATAATTATCAATGGTTCTAATCTTAACTTTAGAATTTCACGCCATATCGACTGATCATGCGGAGAGGAACACTGTTAATCTCCAACTCCACTCTCGGACTGAAAAAAAGTAGAGGAAGTGCGTGAGGAAATGCTTTTTCACTGAGGTGAAATCCACCAAAATAGAAGAAGGGAACTTGTCCATTCCCTCTTCATTATCCTAACAATGAAAAACAACAGGGTCCCGATGAGAGCAGAGACACTTAGTATTACTTGCTGTTACAGAGGGCTTGGCCTATCTAAATAAATAGGCTACCGCCAGTTAGGTAGATGTTGCCCACCCTTGAAATAAGGCTCTTAGTTACTGTATAAGCCAAGAGCTACTAAAGCGAGACTAGGCGTCACTACTTACTAAAACCAACACCTAAAGCCAGTAGACCACACCTTATAAGTGGTATTGAATGGCTTACTTTTAAAACTTGCCTTGCAAACACATTTTACGAATTGTGGACTTCAGAACCACAGGCAGTTACCAGCAAGCGCTTGGCTTTAAACAGTAAAGGGGAAAACTTAACCCTGCCTAATCCATGGCTCAGGCTTAGCACAACTGAAATAAGCCCAAGCATCTGAATTTCCCTATTAGTTTCCATGATAAACTCAAGTGTGGTACTCTTACATAAGGATTGTTTACTATGCAGCTATTCTTGCAGTGCTGCAGGCTTAGTTTGACTGCCTACTGTGGGTGTGGGTGAAAAGTTGGAACTTGCTGACTCACGAATAGTGGAAACTGGCACCCTCTCTTAATCTGAAAGTGAGGGATAAATGAGAGTGCAAGGGCTAAATTAGAATGCCACACGCTATAAAAGAACACAACACACAAAAAAACAACAAAAAATCAAAAACAAAAAAAGAAGATAAGGACCAGGCCTGAAGCTGTGTTGAATTGTACGGGTGAAAAAAAAAAGAAAAAAAAAAGGAATTATAAACACTTGGTCCATGAAGTGTGTTTACCTTGAGCCAGCACTGGGGAAGCAGAAGGGAAAGTAGGTCAGGAGAGTGAGAGCATTACAGCAGAGGCCTGTGGTCTGCCTGCCTGCCTGCCTGCCTGCCTGCCTGCCTGCCTGCCTGCCTGCCTGCCTGCCCGCCTTTCTCTCTCTAATAGTCTGTAAAGGATTTGCTGGTGTCCCTGGTCACACCCTGAGCACTATCAGGACATGAATAAATCAATCCTAACTCGGACACAGCAGACAAAGACCTGGATGAATTACAGCTCATGGTGTTGCCATAGAGACACAACAGCCGTTCGGTTTCTCCTTCGTGTCGTGTGTTTGACAACGATAAGTGGTGACGGTCTCTCTAAAACGGTGAAAGCAGCCCAGAGCTCTGTTCACGTGGGAAAAAGGGGGAGGCTGCAGGGTCACAAATAGCCCCCTAATGGGAAAAGGGGGATGAGAGGCAAAAGCCATAGCAACCAAAGCAGCAAAGAAGATTGTGGTTCAGCGTGTGGATGACATCGGGGTGGTAGAGAGGCAACTTTAAGGGCACCCGGGATCTTCAACTACGGTGTGGAGGTTAAAATCAACACACTTCCTAGATGAGCTGATCACCAATTGTTAGTGGAACCAAATTGGAACCAATTATTAATTGTAATTGTTGGTCATTTGTTGGAATTTGTTTTTGTAATCCAGAGTACACCCTTGGTGGTCTTTAAAGTAAAAAAAACAAAACATTTTACATATTACTAACTTGATAACACAAACCACCACAGCGTGCAATAGGCCACAGACAGTCGGAAGATGGGGGGGGGGGTGGTGTTGGGGGACGAGGGGGGTGAAGAGGGTGTGTGGGGGGGTCCTTTTAAATCCAGAGCGCCTTACCATCAACAACGCTGCCGTCCACCAACGACCCCGTCTCGGCCAATCCCGTATCACTAGAAATCTGCCGCATGATAACGGCGTTAATGAAGCTGCCCGCTGTCATGGTGGTCTTACCGAGTGCTCGCAGCTCCTGCTCCTGAGCGGACATCGCTTTGCTTTGGGTCTTTTCCCTACTAGGGCCTCCCACACCGCTGCCGTCTCCTCCTCCTCCTCCTCCTCCTCCGCGGCCCAGACACGGGTTCTCTGCCTGGGTGGGCAGCAGGTGGGCCGGGGCCCGCCCTGGGTGGAGCATGGAGACCCCACCGGAGGCCCCGCCTGGGGGGTAGGAGCCGGGGTACATGGCCCCAGGGCCGGGGCTGCCCAGCTTGGGGTCGCCCGTCTTCCCGTGCGGCTGGGGATCCTGGAGGAGGTGCTTGGGGCCCCGGTTCTTGGCTTGCTCCTTGGCCCCACTAGGGTCCATGCCGGACGGGTAGCCCTCGGACTGGGGCCCGGGCCTCTGAAGGTGGCTGTAGCCTGGGTAACGGTTTGGACCCGTGGGCATGGACCTGGGAGGGACGAGGAGAGAGAAAAACGACGAAGAGTTAAACTAAAAGATCAAAGAAATGTCTTGTGTCTGTCTGTGAGCACGTCAGAGCGTGTGTGTGCTTGACTTGCAGAGTCATTTCAGCGTGTGTGTGCTTGACTTGCAGTCATTTCAGAGTGTTTTTGTGGCAGTGCGTCTGCCCGTCTGTCCGTCTGCCTGCCTGCCTGCCTGCCTGCCTGCCTGCCTGCCTGCCTGCCTGCCTGCCTGCCTGCCTGTCTGTCTGCCTGTCTGCCTGTCTGCCTGTCTGCCTGTCTGCCTGTCTGCCTGTCTGCCTGCCTGACCACCAGCCTACCCGCCAAGTCTGTGTTCCAGAAGCTGCCAGGTATAACTCTCAGTTAACTGGGTCACTTTTATTCACAGACAGACAGGTCAGCTTTATTCACAGACAGACAGGTCCCAAATGGCCCACAGACAGAATCCATGTGTGTTCACTTTGTCTTTCACCTACAGGACCCTGAGTGTGTGTCAGACTGTGTGTGTGTGTGGGTGTTACTTTGTATCATTCTGCGTGTGTGTGTGTGTGTGTGTGTGTGTGTGTGTGTTAGTGTCAAGGACCCGAGTGTGTGTGTTTCTCTTACTGTAGCACGGAGGGTTAGGTGTGTGTGTGTGTGTGTGTGTGTGTGTGTGTGTGTGTGTGTGTGCGCGCGTTACTGTGTGTGTATGTGTGTGTGTGTGTGTGTGTGTGTGTGTGTGTGTGTGTGTGTGTGTGTGTTCTCTTACCGTAGCACAGAGGAGCCGGCGTGCTCGCTGACCGGCAGGCTCTTGACCCCGGTGTTGTGCAGGACGCTGGGTCTCTGCTGCAGGTTGTCCTGGATGCGGGGGGACACGGGGGAGTGCTGGTGGCCGTAGCCCCCCCCATGAGAGGGGGGCCGCACACTGCTGGTGCCCCCAGAGCTGTGCTCCGTACCTGAGGGAAGGCACAGGTTGGCAATCAAACACATACCAACATTCGCTACATTGGCTATTTCATGCTTTTTCTGTTAATTTTTTCATTTATTTTATTTTCTATATTTTGCTTTTGCTTTCTCCATCACAAACTATCACAGGTACACAACAATAATATGTCACACTTTAAGTCACCAAAAAGTTTTATTAATATAAAAAATATATTGAAACAACACTAGAAAAAGATCATTATTGTGTGTGTGTGTGTGTGTGTGTGTGTGTGGTGTTTCTTTCCCACACACCTGGTCTCCAGATGGGGGCGTGTTCCACGTTTCCATGGGAACCCCCTTTCTCCCGGTCGCGATCCCGTTCCCTGTCGCGGTCCCTCTCTCTTTCCCGATCCCTCTCTCGGTTCTCTCGTTCTCGCTCCCTCTCCCGGTCTCTCTCCCTCTCCATCTGTCGCTCCCTGTCCCTCTGCTCGCGGTCTCTCTCTCGGTCCCTCTCTCTCTCCCTCTCTCGCTCCCTCTCCCGGTCTCTCTCTCGCTCGCGCTCAGCGGACTGTGTTCCCGGGATCTTGCCCATGTGCTGGGGTCCAACTAAACACAGAGAGGGGGAGACAGACACATTGGTTCAAATCAGAAATTCTCGTTCATTCTGGAACAACCTAGCGACAGCTATTTGACATTCAATAAGCCAATGTTGCTACTCTTTCTAAACGGGTGTTGAAGGCACGACGCCAATGATGAAAAAGAGGACAAAAGAAGCAGCTATTTCTGAATCCTTCAAAGACAATACAGCTCCAATCAGAGGGGGTAGGAGGGACAGGGCTGTACCATTACCTGGGGAGAAGGGGGAGGAGGGACAGGACTGTACCATTACCTGGGGAGATGGGGGAGGTGGTGTACGGCCGGCCCTGGAAGGCTGCAGCCCCTCCAGGTATGTAGGTGATGCGGTCCATAGGGGAGCCGGCAGAGCCCGCTGAGGGAGGCACCAGGAGGTGGGGCACCTGAGACAGATCGATGATACCTGGAGGGAGGAGGAGCAGGAGGAGGAGGAAAAGGAGGAGAAAAGGGAACAGGAGGAGAAGAGGAAGAAAGGGATGGGGAAAGAGGATGAAGAGGAAAAGAAGGAGGACGAAGAGGAGTTGGAAGAGGAGGAGAAGAGAGAGGAGGAGAAAGAAGAGATGGGAAAGAGGAGTGGGGAGGAGGTGGGAGAAATACATCAGATTAAAGCAGTAGCAAGAACAGGCTAAAGTGTGCTGTTAGTTTGAAACCTGGATGACTTTACGTGGTGTTTGAAATCCATTCATTCAAGCTGTGCTCTGAGTCATTGCTCTGGAACGGTTCAATAAGAGAAGCCTTGCAGCGTAAACTGAGTCTATATGAGTGTTACTCAAAGGGACCTAACAATGAGTGGGTACAGGTTAACACAGGACTTCAGTAGGAAAACAACACCACCATTTTGATTCTATTTCTTCTAAAATAATTTGAACTGCATTATAGTCATCATAATCATAACTGTTGTGATCACATTCATCACCACCACACCATAATCTTCATCATCATCATCATCACCACCACCACCACCATCATCATCATCATCATCACCACCACCCCCACCACCCCCACCCCCACCATCACCACCACTATCCAGGGGCGTCTCGTACCTCGGGGGGCGGTGGAGTAGGGCAGCTGAAGGGGCTGGTCCCTGGGAGACAGCCCCCTCAGGAGGTCCCCTCGCTGGGCTGCCATGGCGGCCGCAGCGGGCCACTGGTGCATCTGCTGGGAGGTGATGTAGTCGTTGAGCAGCGTCTGGCGGTTCTCCAGGGCGGCGGTGTCGGGGAAGCCCCGGATCAGGTAAGGGTATGGGTGGGGGTGAGGGTAGTTCGGGTTGGGGGTCAGGTGGCGAGGCAGGTAGTAAGCCGCTACAGAGGAGGAAGAAGAACGAGAGGAAGACTTGGGTTATCTGAAAAGTCATGGGATCCTACATCACTCTGGCTACAATTTTCAGGTGTCATCTTGAAAATAATGTATACACGTAGTAGGATAAGATCAGATCAAAAACAAAACTTTACAAAATATACCCTATATACTGTATCTGCATCTGTATCTATTTATATCACTATATTGAAACACACTGTATTTATGGCTGTGCCATATACTTATTTGTATGATACAAAAAGAAAAAGCGCTCTCCAGGTTTAGAGAGAACACTGAGAGTGTTTGCGAGGAGTGTCCCAGCTGTGAGGCTCCTCTTAGCAACCGTCGTCGAGGGCGAGCGTGTTACCTGGGTCGATGGGGATGCTCCGAGGGAGCTGCGAGGGGTCAAAGGCCAGCGGGATCTGTCCGCGGTACACGTCGGCCGCCCCCAGGCCCTGCAGCAGCCTCTCGTAGGAGGCCAGGGAGGCCTGCTGCTCCGCCACGCCCGGGGGGAGAGGAGACTTGGTGGAGCTCATCTCTCTGGGGGTAGGGGTGGTCTTACGCTCCTGCGACTGGGCCTTACCGGAGCCTGGAGGGGGGGGAGGGGAGAGGAGAGGAGAGGAGAGGAGAGGAGAGGAGAGGAGAGGAGAGGAGAGAAAGAGAGGAAGGATAAGGGATGGATTTAAATAGAGAACTTGAGACTTTTGAGACGACCCCAACCCACTTATAATCAACGTATCAATCACAAATCCCTCTTCATGACTAGAACGCATGCTCCCGCATTGGGCTGGTATGATTTAGACATTTGAAAGGACCTGCAAAGAGGCATTTCACTGATAACAACACACATTATACCATTATAATAAGAAACGATAAATCTTTCTTCAACTAATATTTCTTCGCTTCCACATCGACTGATTTGCTTCCTTAGTGGCTGTCTAAATCTGTCACTCACCCTCGTGCTGTCGTTGCCCCGCCTCCCTGGAGATGGGCGACCCCCGGTGTGACGACACGGGGTACGGAGCCCCCCTAAGGGCCCCCTTGTGCTCCTCGTATCCCTGGGGACTGTGATGGGCCTTGGGGCCCCCTTGGTCGGGCCCCATGCTGAGGGGCGAGGAGCGGGCCATGGAGCTGGCTGTGCTGACCACGGCGCTGGGGCGGCCCTTGTGGCCCCCGTCCTCGTAGCGGCCCCGCTCCGGCCTCATGTCCAGGTGGGCGGGCATGCTGTGGTACGGCCGCGGGGAGCTGGCGATGATGGAGCGCACGTCGTGCCGTTTGGACGAGCCGCCCGGTTCCTGCTTCATGGGAGGGCCCTTAAGGAGCAAATGGAGAAAAAAACTCTCATTTTATCATATATTAACCTATTATTAAAAACTTGTTCTAGCGGTCTTTGCAACACTCCTGCATTCCAACTCACCTGTATTAAAATGCCAGCTCTTCGGTGTTAAAATGCCAGCTCACCTGTGTTATAATGCTAGCTCACCTGTGCTCTTAATGCCAGCTCACCTGTGCTATAATGCTAGCTCACCTGTGCTCTAATGCCAGCTCACCTGTACTATAATGCTAGCTCACCTGTGCTATAATGCCAGCTCACCTGTGCTCTAATGCTAGCTCACCTGTGCTCTAATGCCAGCTCACCTGTGCTATAATGCTAGCTCACCTGTGCTATAATGCTAGCTCACCTGTGAGATGATGCCGTCCTTGCCAGTCTTGGCGGCGGCCATCATCAGGCCCTCGGGCATCTGTCTCATCTCCTCCCGGGGGATGAGGTGGATGGAGCGACCGCCCTCCTTCACCGTGGGGACCATGGGGTCGCGACCCTTCATGGGGTCCACCATGAGGCCGGCGGGGCCCCGCTGAGGAGGAGGAGGGGAGCCCTCCCTCTTCATCTGCTTGGCCTCCCGCGGGCCCCTCATGTAGCCTTCTTGGGGGTCAAGGTGGCGAGGGATGCCTGGGGGAGAGAGAGAGAGAGAGAGAGGGAGAGAGAAAGAGAGAGAGAGAGAGTGTGTGAGAGAGAGAGAGAGAGAGATGAGGAGGTTCAGCGTAGATTACAAAGGTCGTTCACCTGCAAAAACACCCAGATCAATATCCTATCTGTGGAAACTAGGAATAGGAGTGCTGATACTGCGAGAAGCAGGAGTCGAGGGCACCTCGACAATCTATTCAATCATAATAATTTGATTGCAAAAAAAATATACTAGATTTACTTTATAGGAGATTAAAACAAAAGCAATTTCACGACAATCTCACTGCTGTCAGCAGACACGAAGCGAGCGTTGTTTGTGAAACAGAAACATGACGAGGGAAAGCACGACTAAGCTTTACAAAAACTTGAGTTTCACAGAAAGGACACGGTGACGTGAGTATACCTTGAGAAATGGAGCCTCGGATATGATGAGCGTCTTTGAATTGATGAGGGCTGTCTCTCTCGTGAGTTATTGTTCGACTAATCAGACCTGAGAGAAACGTCACAGTGTAGAATTTGTTCAGCAATGAATTCGTTCATAATCAGAGAATAAACAATTATAAACTAACTGACAAGCTACTCTCAGCCAAGTCAGTCATGCAGTAAAAACAACAACATGGCTACACGATAACAACATGGCTAAACTACAACAACATGGCTACACGATAACAACATGGCTACACTACAACAACATGGCAACACAATAACAACATGGCTAAACTACAACAACATGGCTACACGATAACAACATGGCTACACAATAACAACATGGCTACACAATAACAACATGGCTAAACTACAACATGGCTACACGATAACAACATGGCTACACGACAACAACATGGCTACACAATAACAACATGGCTACACTACAACAACATGGCTACACAACAACAACATGGCAACACAATAACAACATCGCTACACGATAACACATGGCTACACGATAACACATGGCTACACGATAACAACACGGCTACACGATAACAACATGGCTTCACTACAACAACATGGCTACACTGCAACAACATGGCTACACTATCACAATAACAACATGGCTACACTATAACAATAACAACATGGCTACACTATAACAACATACCTACACTATAACAACATGGCTACGCTATAACAACATGGCTACACTACAACAACATGGCTACACTATAACAACATGGCTACACTATAACAACATGGCTACACTACAACAACATGGCTACACTATCACAATAACAACATGGCTACACTACTACAACATGCCTACACAATAAAGACATGGCTACACAATAACGACATGGCTACACGATAACAACATGGCTACACGATAACAACACGGCTACACTATAACAACACGGCTACACTACAACAACACGGCTACACGATAACAACACGGCTACACTACAACAACACGGCTACACTATAACAACATGGCTACACTATAACAACATGGCAACACAATACATGGCTACACAATAACGACATGGCTACACTACTACAACATGCCTACACAATAACAACATGCCTACACAATAACGACATGGCTACACTATAACAACATGGCTACACTACAACATCATAGACCTCCATCGTGGCTCCACTCACCCTCACAGTTGGCTGCAGACAGAGAGTCTCTCATTGGCATCCCTCTGGAGATTCCCCCCTCCATCACATCGTAGGGTCTCTTCAGGCCCAGGATCTCGCCGGGCTGACCCGACCCACGACCGTCCTCCTTGGGGTTCTGAGAGGCCGAGCCTGCCCGAGACAGAAACCAATCAGAACCGTCAGAGGGTGAAAAGAGAGACTACTATGCTCTCAATAGACTGCTGTGGACTGGACGGGTTAAGTGGTGCTAAACCAGGCTATGTAGGGTTCAGCACGGCTACGCAGGGTCAGTGCTAGCGTGCTGTTTAGTATATTTGTAGTGCACTGTTTAGCCATTTGTTACACTGTTATTTTATGGACTTGATGGTGATTAATATCAATAAACTATATTTTCATAAGCTACTGGAAAATGAACGGTGTCAGTACTACATTCATAAGACACATACAATTGCCATTCTATAATCATATCAGCTAGTAAGACATGCAAAGTAATGTATATATAAACTGCACGGTATATATAATATGGTACAATAATATTACATAATCCTATAGTCTTGGATGGGGTGGTACTTGTATATTGTATATATATTGGAGTAGTAGCTTAATGTCATATAATATTAAGAAAAGTAGATTAACATCATTAGGAGAAGTAGATTAACATCATATAATATTAGAAGTAGATAC
>JAVQIZ010224561.1:0-16010 GCA_036023535.2 Galaxias brevipinnis | reverse complement strand
TTGAAAAACGCAAATAATTAAGTTTTGCCAAGAACTCATTTCAAGGGGCCGCATAGGAAAATCTGTTTTGCTGCTGCAGAAGATGTGGAGACAGTCATTTCTGCAAGCCTAAGCCGTTTGAATTAGAGCAGGTTGAGAAATTGAATTCTAAGATTCAGCTAGAGAGGATAGGAAGGCGAGTGTGAGAGAGAAAGATTACTCACACTCTTGTATTGCTAGTTTTGTTGATGATTACAGATTTCCCGGTTTGGTCTACATTGTGGTCTAGGCCAAAATAGGCAGCGACTCGGTGCAGCAACATTCTGTGGTAGGAGGTCATCGGTGGGAACTTTCTCTTCTGGCTTCTGTGTGGATGGAGAGAAAATAAAGAGAAAAAGAAAAGAAAGAGAGAAAAGGGGCCAATGACCCAATCAATAATTCAGATGGGACTAAAAGAGGACAATTTAATACATTTGTACCAAGCAGCGCCAATCCTATGTAGCCTGGAGTCAAATCTCATTAGCGTTCCCCATGGCAATGTAGGACAGCAGCATACCAAATTCTTCATGGATTAATAATATACATGACAAGAGACAGCTTATTCAGTCAAACAGTAACCCCAAAACATCAAGGAATAGCTCAGCACGTACTCGTTATTACTGATAAAGTCGAGAATGTCCTGTTCAAGCTTCAGCAGCATCATTCGGTCCCTGGGATGGGATTAAAGCATGGTGAATTAGAAGTCTGTTTAGCAATTGAAGCACTCATCTCATTAACACTAGATATGACAGAAACAGCAATTAGTAATTGACTGATGGAAAAGCCAAGTGTTCAAAGGTAACCTTTGGGTGACTGAGTCTTTTGCTCAATCAGCAGTGAAAGGGAACAACAGCTGGGCTCCATGCACAGAAAGAGGCCCTTAAATGGCTGCTATTGTCTACACACCTGGGGTTGTTTTTCAGCGTGTTCACCAAGAACTCATGGAGATCAATTCCAGTAGAGTCTGTGTATTCCTGACTGGAATCTGAGAAAGAACGTTTTTATAGGATATAGATTTTATATATATATATATTACTATTGCTAATAAATTGTCCTTTTATGGCCAAGAATTGTAACCACGTAAACATATTTGATCATGTTTCTGATCATAGGTTTAACCGTCCGGTTCTGCCTACCTCTGGACAACATTTTTCTTGGCATTCTCTCAGGCTTTTCCAGCTTGTCACTGCTTTTATCTTCATCATCCTCAATTTTGATAGGTGCTGTCTCCTCTTTTTCTGACAACTGAGTGAGCTGAATCTGAATTTCATCCTGCAGAGCAAAAACAATCTTGATCAAGACCCATTCTATAATTAATATATTGCGTGGTTATTTTTCCGATATTAGTGATTAACCAAGACATTTCATATTCAACCGAGTTAGGGCACATGCTTGACTGTGCATATTGGTCAATCGGATACTGACCATCGGATTCATTATCAAGAATGAATTGAGAAGTATTTTTGGCTTCCGTCCCAAAAACCTTTCTACTTTCAGCAGATGTTTTTGTTATTATTACTACAGCAACAATATATTTATATGTAAGTGGGCTAAAGGCAAGAAACCTTTAGCCCAACACTTCATTAAAAGAGCTAATACATAGACACTTAAACTAAAACTGTGCATGGGTCTGTGGCTTATGTGAACAAATTCCTGTAGTTTCTTAAGAATTAAGAATTTGGAACCGAAAGACCTACATTTTTCCTTTCAGACTCAATACCAAATTGGTATTGAACAAAAGAACCAACACACAACATCAAGCCTTTAATAAAGAGACTTGGAGGGGGTTGGGCTCTAATGTTTACATTGAAAGAATACCAAAAAATGATTTGTCCGTCTGTGTGAAAGGCAGCTAGCTAACTAAGCTTTGAAGCTGTGGTAGGACAACTAAAAAAGGTCAATAACTTAAAATCTCAAACCACAGAAAGCTCATTCAACCAAGAGCATAGGCCTAAATCTAGCACAAGGTTTACAGCAGGAATTCAAAACATACCGTTCAAAGAAAACCATGAATACTACACTCAACAGAATACATTATTTTAGAAATAAACATTGTTTAATAAGGTTTGACCTCAATTAACCCATCATTTCGACCTTTGGACCTCTTCCGTCTGAATCTCAGGTTATATTAATAGGATATTTCCCCACGTTATATCAATAAACTTAGTGGGCATTTCATCTCACAAATTTCATTAGCTATAAAAAGATGCAGAGGAAAATGAGTTAGAAGAATGAAATTAATCCTATATCTTTTAAGGGTAGAGAAAATGTTAGGTCAATAAAAGAAATCTGGAAAAAGGTCAGCATGGAAAGGGTTTTAGGCTACGAGATGCACTTCAGGTGCCCAACTATATGCAATGAAATGGTACCGCACCGGTGGTAGATTTGGTGTTGACGTGAAGAGGCGGGGGGCTTTGAGCATTCATGGAAGGTTAGAGGGAAGGTTTACCTGATGTTCTCCAGGCAGATCAGTGGTAATAAGGGGAGGAGAGGACTCTTCACAAACAGCCAGGCTCCGAACTAACTTTAACTTTGAGTTAGACTGGGGGAAAGTGTAAAGAGTGTGTAAAGAGGGTTAAGAAGAAAGTCAGGATGGGACACAAAGATGGTGCAGGTAGAGTTTCAGAACCACACACCAAGCTCTATGGAGGGACATACCAGAATGAAAAAAAGGAACCCAGAATCCTGTGCAAGGAAAGTACAAACACTGGCAAAATGCTTTTCCAGAGCTCAAGACAACATCATGCACTTTGTCATAACGTTATCCCACAAATAAAAGTTTAAATTCACAGTTACAGAGAATAGTTAACTTAATTAAAACTTTTATTCATAATGCACTTGAACATTGAAAAACGTTGTGCATAACAACAAAATGGCAGACTTTCAAAAATGAACACGAGTTTCCTGCAACACCACTACGGAAAGAGAATGCAAAATAAAACCATAGCAAAGCTAAATGAAAATACAAACAATATCTATTCCAAGAAAGCCAATGAGTTTGCCAAACAAACGCTGCTAAAGACATGCCTCTTGCCACTGTACCTTGGCCCGTTTTCCTGTCTGTCCAGGCTTTAGTTGCTGTACGGTAGGCAATGAGACAAAATGGATCACGTGAGCAAGAGAGTAGGCATTTCTTACAGGGCTAAGGATTCACTTGGGTTCCCTCACTAATGAATGACAGGGTGAAATGACTGCTCTCAAAACCATTTCAGCACTACAAAGACAAGACCCATTCAATGGTTTTGTAGACAGAAATGGTTTAGGCAACAAACTTCTCTTTTCTTATCAAATTGTTTTTAAAAATGCAATAAGAACAGAATGAAGCTCATTTGTAGGCCAAGTTAAAATGCAACAGTGGGTATAAATGGTTACTGGTTACTTACAGTCTCAATGAACGCTTAATGAATAACCTGATAGTTCATTGATTTATATACCTACCTATTTTATTTTAGGTCTAATGTGTTGTGTTGAACAAAATATATCAGTCTTTACATGAGCCTGAGAATAAAGATTTTGCTTCCTGTGTCACTTTGAATTCAAGACTTGGAGGTATGTCCAGGGGGAGCAGTTAAAATCCCTGCTTGCTCTTGCACACCGGTTTAAAACAGCACCTTGTGTGCAGTGAGGCGCCACATGGTGCAAAGTGAAGGAGACAGATGGCGGCAAAGACATTCGTTCCGCTTCCCCTACCCATCCCCCGAAGTTTGACACGGGAAAAGTTGGCAGATAAACTGGGATTTGGGATCGAGATTATGTGCCTTCCTCTTTGCCTGGATTTCGTCAGCCGACAACTAGGCTCCTGGCCACGCCTCACACACCTTTCCGCTATGACAATCACTAAGAGCCATCTTCTAAAACGAGGGCTGGATTTGTGCAACGAAATGAAAGGGAAAAATGAGCCGACATCAGCAGGGTCAAGACTCTTACCAAAAAAAGGAAATAAGGAAAGCAAGAGGGAAATGTCACAGAATCAAAAGCGGAATGGCTTACCTGTATGGGGGAAAGGGAAAAAATTTGACGGCGCACAAAACCTCCTCCACCACCTTAACCTTCAAGCATATAATAACCGAGTAGTGGTTTTGAGGTACATCGCTTCTGCGGGTTCTTATAACTCAATTATCTGACAATTGATTGGTTGTGCTTTGCCGAGAGACTCCCCAGGGCCCCTGAGCCTGCGCTGTATCGGAAAGCAATTATTTCTCCTGCACTGCTCAGCTTTGCTCGCCATTACGAAACCCAATAATGCGCCCCCTCCCTTTACTGGCCCCCCCACCGTCTCTTAAAGCATATACCTCTAGTTCACTCCCCTGGTACAAGTCAGACCCATTCAACTGACATGCTGTACTCCAATAAGGAAATTGGAGTGCGCAAAGGTTGATTGCGGGAGTTATAGCGAGGGTACACTGGTAGGTCGGGGGGGGGGGGGGGCTGTTGGATGAAGGGTTGACAGGAAGGGGAGGCTGGGAGGCAATCTAGAAGCCTAGGCATGTGGGGAATTTTTACCTGAGGTTTACTTTTTTCTTGGCTCTCGTCTTGGTCTGCTTCAGTCTGTGTCTGGGCGGGAGATGGGGCCGGGAACTGGCACTGGGTCTGCGTGTCGGTCTGGGTGTCAGGTTGAGGTTGGGCCTGCTCACTCTCCGTGCGGTCAGTCTCGCTCACCACGGTCGGCTCGACGTGGCTCTCCTCGGTGTCCAGGCCTCTCATAGTGTCGCTAATCTCCTTTACAGTGACAGTATCAGACATCCTCATTAGAGAAGGCTACTTGGAGCGTCTACCAAGAGCTCGAGACCTAGAGAGAGAGATGTTGACACAACGGTTTCTGTGGTGGTTTGCTCGGCTGATGTTGCCCTCGGGCGCTGTTAAGCATTTATAAACAGATCGATAAAATTCCTCAGTGACAAATCACCCAATACATTACACCCCTTAGCTCGTTTCTCTTGCTCCCACCCAGCTCACTGATCTACCGTTTAAACCGATGAAACTTAAGTCCAGGAAAACATGAGCAGCACCTTGCCCCCCAGGGGAGCGGCAGCTCCTAAGTGCTAATGAGAAGTGGTGGCATCTAAAGCTTCCATTAACACATTCTAAGGGGTGAGATGTGCACGTGTGACACTCCCGGATGGCGCGAGCTCCCGACAGCGCCTGGTGCCACGTCAACGTGCCCAGATGGCGCAGTGAGCTGTGACTGCACTGCCAGGATGCCTTCGCAGGGACAGACGCTGACACTCCCATATGTGAGCCTCAGGCTGTGGCGGCCCGGCCTCCGGGGAGCCGTCCCCCTCTTCGTCTCAAGTAAAAGGGACGGGACAGAAGCAATCTCCCCGTGTTATCTCTTATCTGGCAACCTGTCACCACACCGGCATCCCAGGCTCTCAGCAACCCGCTGCCGCTCCCCCTATCTCAGCTCGGCTCCCCAGCTCGCCTATCTAGCGAGGCCTGCTATCAGCCGACTTGTCTCGTGTCTTTGACCCGCTGCTAGATGTGGGTGTGACAATGATTGTGTCAGAGCCTGGTCCTATCAAAATAAAAGAGAGAGTGTGTGCGTGTGTGTGTGTGTGTGAGAGTGTGTATATTTACCAGCTGTGCTGCAGCTAAGGGGTGCTGTGGCGGTAGTGGTGGTGACGAGGCACCAGAAAGGAGGAGGCTGAAGCCCGAGGGGTCCCTTTGGATGCTGCTGCTGCTGCTGCTGCTGCTGCTGCTGCCGACGTCGTTGTCTGTGTGGCGGTCGACCAGATGGTGGCTTGTGATGTTGAGCGTGCTGGAAGCCCTGAGGAAGAGGCCCATGTCCCCGTCACCAGTGCTGAGTCCAGCTCACAACGGCTTCGGCCTCCCACGGGGCTCTCATTCCCCTTAGTAACCTGTAACACAGAGGAGAGAACAACATTAGCCGTATGACACATGCAGCGATTTTACAAAGAACTCGCGTTAAGTCAGTCAAGTGCTCAATTGCACAATTTGATAAAACACCCGCCAACCGTCATTTGAATTCCGGTCAGTGCAGAGCAAATGGTAAGAGCCTTGCTGAGACGTGAAATGATGAAACCGGCTCGTCTTTGATTCTTTATCATCTGCCGTGGTCCGAGGCCACCCTCCAGGGGTAGGAGGCTGACGCAGGGAGCCAAAGTCTCCATATCCCGGCACTCCCCTGCTAAGCTCTGCTCTGTTCAGGGTTAACACTCGTCGCTGCGGTTGGAAGGCACAGCTCCCGGTGAGCCGGTGTCCCGGGGCGATCAAGCGTTCAAAGTGGAAGTTCCCCCGTCTGTGAGGTCAGCCCGGAGGTCAAGTGGATTTCCAGCTAGCTCCGTAATCCGGTTAACAGCCGCTGCTCTCACCTTTGAGCCTCTGGGGGAGCGGCTCAGCCCCATCTCCTAGGATGTTACCATGAATGCCAAGAAGGTCAGGTCTTTTTATTCTCAAACTACTGACTGGCCCCCCCCAAAAAAAAGAAACGCAGTCATACGGATTCCATCTACAGTACACTAACGAGGGACAAATATATATTTTTATATCGACTGTCAATATTGATTAGCTCAAGCAGTGTGACAGCATGTGATCGTCAACATGATGTTTACGGCTTGTCGCTCAAGAGCTGGTTCGGAAAGCAAGCGCTGAGTACCTTTGCTAGCGGCCTGCGATCAGAAGGACGTGTCTAGAATGGCGCGGCACAGCTAAGCAAACAATTGCCGGGCCCCGACTCTGACAATGTAGCACATTTATCACGCTAATGGAGCTGAGGTTGGTGCCGCTGCATTATTTAGGCTGCTGATGGCCTCGCCTGATTGGGATTCATGAGGTTGGGAGCCCAGGGCAGGCAGAGAGGAGGACAGCAATGTTCAGGGAGGTTAAACAACGCAACACACACGCACGCGCATATGCACGCGCACATGCACGCGCACGAGCACGCACACACACACACACGTCTCCAAACTGCTCTCGGCACCGAAACAAATAGATTCACACGCACAACGGCGCGTTGCTCATATCTAATAGTCTCTGTGCACAAACTCGAAAGAGAGACAACACATTTTTCACTTCCCTCCTCAAACACACATCAATAACGGAATCCGTCTACGTCCCTCTTCACGGCCTCTGTCCTCCAGGCCTCCTGTCTGTCTTGGCTGGCTGCCCTGAGTGGGAGTGACAGCTTGCCAGAATCCCCGCACATCTTAACTCTGCTGGCTCCGCAACTGGGGTCACAGGGACCAGCCGCCGGCTGAGGGACAAACCAGACACTCTGCGGAGCTTGTATTATTTGATTTTTTTTTTCTCTCTCGTGTCCTCTCAAAACGGACTACTCAAGGACAATTATGCTTTTAATGCCGGTAGAAGAGCTGCTCGGGAATTCATGAGCTCAGTCTCTCTCATCACCAGCAGCACCTCCCTCCCTACGGAGTCCTTTACTGTACTAGGCGAGGGAGGACGCCTACGCCTGCTCGACCTTTTTTCCTACAACTCCCCCGCACTGGATCATCCACAGATGGAGCCTTTCTCTAGGGGGTGTGGGTGGTTTGTGGGAGAAGAACGAAATGGGTCTAGTGGTGGAAACACGACTGGCAGGCTATGTGAGGAACAACCTTTCTGACGCCTCAGTTTGGTTCCCTGTTCGGGTCATTGAGATGACTTCTTGGGAGTATTCATTTGTCATGGCTCCACATTCCAGGTGAATCACGACTTTAATCTTCTGATCTTACTGCAATCGCACGTTTTGCTGCAATCTTTTTTTGGGGGAGGGCGGTGGGGAGGGGGTTCATGGCAGATGCCTGTCTTACAAGGTGGCATTAAAGGTGACAACCCGATGCAGAGCTGACAGATGGACTAGTTTACAGAGGCATAACAGAGACTGACATTTTCTTTTAAGGCAGAAAAACAGCAGAAGCCAGCAGCGTGGGGCTCGTCTTCCTCCAGGCGCTTTTCTCCATAGTCTTTTTCGCTCTTCAATGGTGGAAGAGGGGAAAGGCGCTGCCGCTTCTTTTTGGCTTCAGTTTGAGCAGCTGCAGGCACTGCTGAACAGACAAGGAGGATCCGTGTCCACATTTAGCGTTAATTGGGTAGTGTGCTCCAGCCAGAGCTAGACAGCCGCAAACAGACCTCTCCCCAATTGAGTAGATAGGCTAGCACTTTACATCAAACTGTTTAAACAACTGTGTCTGACCAGGGCAGGGAGAGAAGAAAATGTAGACACAAACTGCCTACTAACCGCAGGTTTAGTCATCCTGGCGGATGAATCTATTAGTTCATAGCAGTGTGTGCGTGTGTGTGTGTACATATAGACAGTGGGCAGGTTGGTTGAGTCTCATATCAGACACACACTCTGCCAATGGCTCTTCAAAGATACAAATAAGATATCTGTGTTGGTGTCAGCGAGTGACAGCTTAGCGTCGAGAAAGTATTGATTTTGTCAGGCTGAATAAATAAGCAGATGGCTCTGCCTGCCTTCTGGAAAATGAGCGCTGTGGAGGTGTCATGGTGCCATGCTCACTAGCTATTTGTGGTGGAACTCGAGAAGAGAGTCGACAACAGGTACTATTGGCCTCTCAAATTACAAAGAGGAATTTTACAAAGTTCTGCATGTGCATGTTAGCTGTATGATATTACAAAGTAAAATAATCCCCCCCAAAGAGATGTCTTTTGTTATAAGTGAAATAAGAAGAAATGTGACGTGATTAAATAAATTAAGTTTGTGCGTTAGAAAAACAAATAAGGGGTAGAGGTAATAAAAAATTGAAAGCTGAAATATATTACAAGTTCCTGTAAAACAACGGACTTCACTTGGAAGGGCTTCTTCCTTCTTTAATGTACGCACATTATGCATGCACATAAACTCACTCACACAGGGGGGTCGCATCCTTATTAATATAATCCCCACCAGCAGTCGGTGAACTATTATTATTTCACAGTCAATTATATTTACGGATGATTGGCAGTTGCCTGGTTTCAGAGCGGAATACCAATCTTGAGGGGGAGGGTTACTTCGATTCCTGACACTGCTGTGCAGAGGGTAAAATCAGAGGAAAAATAACAGAGGGGCAAACTAACTGATTCCTTTTAGAACCCGCCATTGTCTGAAAGCAGTTGAGTGGCCTTGGTTTGAAAGTACACCGAGACCGCACACTGATCCATTCACACTTAAAAGATTCCGCCGCATTCACACGGCCAGGATCCTCGACAGGGCACTTCTCTCCCCAGGGAGCACTTCAATGGCGCCTGAATTAAAAGAATATACCGCCCGTGGGGCAGAAGTTTGGACTCATCGACCCCACGGTATATTCCCTTCTGCTTTAACACAACACAGCGCTGATTAAACACTTTTAGTCGCCAAAGATTTCACAATCAGGTGTAGATATTTCTACTTACGCAGGATATTACAACATGGGATAGAACTATTGATTTACACATGGATATCATATCTGACCGTGACCAATAATCATCTCATCTTGTAGAGGGGGTTATTGGGATACTCTTCGAGCAAAGCAAATTGGAATGCAAAAGTCAACCTCGGGATGCCATTGACTTCCCTTCAATACTTCAGTAATATTAAGATAAAAACCAACTGAACTGAGAATAAATTTTGCTGAATTGCGCCTTAAACTATGCACACAAAGCAATGTGACAGCTAATGATGACTTCCTGTGAAGGTTAGTGTGCACCCTGGCTACATCCATATAGCAATTACACAACTTAATTGCCTTCATGAGCCAGATATTCCCCTGCCTTTTCCCCTAATCTTAATGCAATTACGCCTGTTCCTGGGTAATGTTAAATGCTATCTAGAGTGCATCTCCTGGGCTTGCATTAGGTCCATCCTTCAACCCTTTTAGAAAAACTAAAGGAGACTGATCATTGCACTGGCACTGTAGGGAAAAACATCCACCAATCAGAATCAAGTAGCCCAAGATGACCCAAAACATTACCATCTTATGCTCAGCATCAAAGTAAAACTATAAATGTATCAAGTTCGTTGGTAATACTAATACACTCATATGACTTCTGAAGTAACTGTAAGGTGTGCTGCGGACTCCATTCACAACCTTGATGGCCCCATTTACACGCGTATATATATCCACATTCAGGAAACTAAACAGAAGCAGGGTACATTACGATACGGTTCAGAAATAATTAGCATAAAAATAATTGGTTAATGTTCCTCTAAGGTATACGTGAAATAGAATTTCGGCAATTACCAGTGAGCTATTAGCATTAACACCCCCTACCCCCAAAAAAACAGAGGAAGATCCACTGCAGGGTATTTAAACAATGAATTACTGAAACATTGCAGAGCAAACCACACCTGGAAAAAGAAACAAGAGGATGAAACTACTGGCAGAGAAACAAACTGCACTATTTCAAGACAATTTTCTAAATTTCACAATTAAAATTAACCATTAATCCTCCACTAACAGTGCAACCAGAAATGTGCATGCACTCCTTAAAAAACAGGACAGTGCATATTACCTCTTGGACTAAGAGGGCATGATGACCCATTTGTATAACAAGGACTGAGAATCTTACTGTGGTTGCATGCATTTCAGTCCCAGTGAAAAGCATGGCACAGCGGGTAAGGAATGAGAAAGTGACTGAGCAGCTTGGGTCCGAGCGCTGTTGTGCAATTCAGAACACATCAAACGATTTCAGCTGGTGGAGAAAAAACATCGCTTTCCCACCTCGCTCTAACCTACAGGAAAAATCCCTTGGGAAAGAAACACGTTTCCAAAAGAATAACAATTTTTTTTTTTAAAGACGCGGATGGCTTATGGTCAAATCCAACTTTGCTGTAAAATCACTAACATGCTTTTACAAATATGCAACTTATACCCATTCATAACTCTGTGAGCCACCAATTAAAAAACAGCAAACTTTCTTAAAACAGTACAATTCCTAAATTATTTTACTCACTTTAAATATATATTTTTAAGAATTTGATAATGCACCCAAGTAAGAAAAACTAAATTTAAGAGAAATGCTACCGACAATTAATTAGTTGATTCTGTTACCTTCATCGCCTAAGCATCAACCGCCAACACTAACCTGCCACATTGTAGCCTCCATTATTTCCATTGGTCAGGGGTTTAGTTTCCATAGTACCAGAAGCTGCATTGGCTATGAAAGTTGCTGCTCAGAGAAAGGTCCCTAAGACAGCACCCCTTTCTTTCCCCCCTTCTGTCTTTCTTTCTCTCAATGGCTCTTACGGTCTCCGTCAGCAGCTCTTGCTCTGTCTGTGCCTAAGTACCAGAGCCCATGGTTGAGACTCTCACTCCGAAGCCTCGGAGACAGCGCCAAATCAACGGCAGTGCCGAGTGATGTCAGCGTTGGGCTCAGCCACTCATGTTGCGCAGCTGAGCTTGTGGCACGTCACTGGCTAAATTGAGCTCTTCATTAGTGAAACGGTCCAAGCTGTGGGCGTCCTCAGGAGCAGTGGGAGGTTCACCTACCCCAACCCCCCAAATATCTCTGCATGTGTGGGTGAACCACTGGGATGGAGGTGCATGATGGGACACAGATGCAGGTCTTCCTACATACCTACATATGATACCCCAAAAACTAAGCGCTGGCTTTAATTGACTTTCGATTAAGCAAATAATAACTTACCAGCCACTAATGGAGATGATATTAATAACGATGCTTATGGATGAAGATCAACATTCATTGCCAAATTAAATAACCCCACAGATGGCATTAAATATATGAAACGGTGAAATGCTAAAACACTAACTGGTACCAATTTAAATATTGTCTAAAATGCATCAACTAACCAAGTCCTCAAGAGAAATACACTGGAGAATATGCAATACAGTGGAGACTATGCAATTCACTTATAAACGATGCAGGCCAGCATGCCTTTGGAGTGATGGTGAAACACAAAATTTGGAAGAATAAAACAGTTATCTACCGCTTCCTCTGTCACTAGAGGGCCAACATCTCGGGCTTGCTAGCCACAACATGAGCTAGAGGTGAACAAAGCACAGGGTTGCTGTCCTCTCTTCAATTTCCTTATCAAATAGCCCAGTATTTTTACCCCGCATGAATCTGGAAGTACCGTTTTCTTTTTCGTAAAGACATCCTACACATGAGCACACTAAACATTCTTAATTCTTTAAGGTACACACTTATGACATAGTTGGGTAAGGTCCTGAAATTTTGGCCACGCATGCCTGCTGGGGTACCATGAACACTATTTTCAGATACGTGGTTTAAGGTCACCAGTGTCCAGGCTTTACCAGTATGACCTCACAATTGAATCAAACATGATACAGGTAGGCTAAATAGGAAATCAGAGAGACGCGAGCTATACCTACTGTACCTAGCCCGTCCTCCTCCCCTTCAATTACAGTAGTAGTGGCCAACAAAAGTAAACAGGCATTTCTCTCACAAACAAGTGCACAGTGAGATCTTCCATACTGCCATTGATTGTTGTTCCAGACAAGGTCCATATAAGCCCCTAGGGCAAACGCAGAGCGTCTAGAAAAACAACAACAATGCAGACAATTACTTGAGCCCATGGGGCGCCCTGTGCTGTAAACAAATGTGATATTCACACCTTCAGAATTACAGTTCCAGGGAATGCTTACTCCCCCAATAATATTACAGATCTCTGACAAGGAACCATCAGGAGCCAGTGTGTTCATTAAGTTTGTTTACATTTTTCTGCGACAACATGGGGAGTCGAGTGCGAAGAGAGAGATGATGTTTGGCAATAACACAGCATTGAATGCCGTGGTAATAAGCGGATGATGAGAAAGTTGGAGACTCAATTGAAAGGAGGAAATGGTGAGTAAAAAACCAAGCACTTGTTTTTTGTAAAGCCTACCCTGAAACCTCATTGTTGCATTAGCTTTGGCAGTCTAGAGCCTTAGATTAAAACCCATCCCAGGGCATCTCGGATAATATTAATAATTGATGATAATTCTTAAACGATCGAAATTGCATGAGTACACACCTTCACTGTGCTGCAGGAACAGGAGTGCTAAGCCGTTGCTTCAATTAACGTTCAAAGTTGAAACCTGAAGTCGGTTAAGAACCGCATTAAGATAATCAAATGCATACCTATTTTACTTGGGCAACTACTTAATTTTTTATTTGGTAGTGATTAACTATTGTCTTGCAATGAACACAAAATCAGACTGGATTTTCGAAAGGCAAGTACATTAGCCAGTATGCCCATGTCTATCCAGTGTAGCCTAAACACTTTGAACAAACGATCCACGCTACACTCGCCGGTCGTTAAATTGTCTTATTTTCTATAGGTGCAAACTCGAAGTGTCATGTCTACAATAGACGAGTTGATGGAAACATGGGTTGGAGCTGGAAGGGAGTTGTTATTACTCTGAAGGGATGGGTAAAGTATGAGGAGGCAGACAGCCTAAAAGACAGCTAGGACACAAATGTACACGTACACACCTTCACTTGCTCACACACAGCCTCACAAGGTGCTCACACATGCACCCTCAGCATTTCACACATCATTGAGCTAACTATATCTGGTATTGAAGTATGTAAGAAATATACATTAAACCTAGTGCACCACTCGGCAGTTAAGCATTTGCTCTTGTAATTGGGAAATATTCATAATAATTAATTGAAAGCATCGCAAATTAGCAAGGAAATGAATCCAAATGAGTAAAGATTTAAACAGTCCTAAAGAAGTGATATTATGTAAAATAAAATCAACTCCAGTCTCAATTAGTAAAATAAAATAAAAAACTGTTGTAGACCACAGAATGAAACTCGTGTGATATTAATTGTGGATCTGCAATATAACCTAAACTACAAAATAGGCTAGGTCTATATTATCGGCAAACACTCAAATTTATTCTGCTAAGGAGCGGAAGGATATACTATCGGTGTGCTACCTTACCCCCAAGCCTTTGGCACAGGGAGAACATTCAGAACGCTAATAAGAGGTGGTCAACATCAGGGCTAAGTTACTGTTGAGCTCCCTACTGGAGATTCCATGGCACCATGTTAACTAGTTTGGAGGGGTGTTTTGACACAAACGGTGCCTCTCCATCTAATTGCCCTCGCCTGTTCTGTGAAGAAAATTATTCAGAATACTGTTCAATTAGACACAACTTAAGCCATAAGCAATTCTGCATTCACAAATTATAACCCTACATTGACCATAACTCAAAAGTAGTGGCAGTGTACTGCTAATTACAGACAGCACTGTTTGAAAACCGACCGCATGTCAAAGTTATTAATGAACAGACACGGCACCCACTTAAACGCTTGGTAATCAAGATGGGAGGAACCGGTTTAGTAAAAGGCTGAAAACTGTCAGTAAATTTTACATGAGGTCAGAAAGAATGACCTTCCCACATTTGCAAGGGGGTGTTGGCTACTATGATAGTCTATATTCCTGTAACTCATTACAGTTCACAGTGAGACAACATTAAAAGGTAGAAATGTAAAAATTAAAAATTGATTAATTTAATTTGCACCAAATGTTGCTTATGCCAACCCAAGCATTCAATCTGCATACCACTAGTGGCAAAAGTAATGGCATGGTGTTATAATATATACTTAGAAGTTAGTCTTGACCGACTTAACAGTCATATAGTCTGGTGTTAATTGAACTAATTGAGGGGGGCGGAGAAAGAATTGTATTATATCACAGGACAAACTTCAAAATGTTCAATTAATAACCGGTGTGGGTTATAACACATTGTCAATTATGGGACCTGGAATGAGTGGTTGGAAATCTGAGTGCACTGGCTTAGCAGGCTTAGCTAGTTGAAGAAAAAACAGAGAGGCTGATCTAACCAGGCATGTAGTCACACCCACTTTTCCCTCGGTCTGCTTTGAGATTTTGAGATTGAGCCATTAACAGATGGTAGCCCCACAAAAAGCTATGGAATCAAACGGCAGTCATTTAATGAGGACCGAAACCATAAGCCAACAATTCCACTGTCTTTTCTAAGTGGCTGTGCTCTAGTCCATAACGCATCCTCGATGGATCCTCCACCAGATGAGTTCTAGCTCGTGAACATCAAGAGGAGAGTGAGAGTGGTGGTGAGAGTGGAACAATGACGACATGTGTTGTTACATATTCCTACATGAGGCATTGCCATTTCCACTTTTTAATACTTGAACTGTATTTCCATAAAGATAACTCCACATGCCAGCATGCCAAGTTCAGTAGGTTAGTTAGCTGATGTTAATGACTTGACAGAAAAAAAAATTAAGATAGTTAACGTTACCTGCTGAATCGGCTTCCTTTTCTCCATGCTATCCTAATTTGAGCAATCAAACTCGCAAATTGTAGTTTTAAGAAAGACAGAAGTCATGACCCCATGCTTGAAATGGGAAAACAAAAAGGGTCCTCATTTTAGACAGTGGATTTAAGATTTACAAGTAGCCTAGTGATTTCCATGAATTTGGAAAAGGTTTGTTTGCTAGAAAAGGTAAAGAAAGGTGGCCAAGAAACATAAATGCAGCACAACCCCACACTAGACAACCACCATATTCGGTAAATCACTGCATGCTTTTCATCCCCCGCCATAACAAAGGGAATCAAAGTGGCCCCGTCACTCATGTCTCTCCAGCTCTATAGATGGGGAAGAGGAGGGGGAAAAAAAATCATCTGTCAAATAATTATAGCTTGTCCTATGATTTCACAGTGCAGTTGTCTTTTTCTTTCACATACAAAAAGAAAAGGGACCCGGCATTCAGCTTGGAAACACCTGGCACGGGGCATGAGAGACAACACTTTCAAAGCGCTCGGCCAATTCATTTGCATAATAAAGAAAGCATAATGGCAGCGCTTACTAATTAAGCCTCGAATTGCAATTTGCTCTCAGGAAGGAGGGAAAAAATGGAGGAAAGAGAAGTGACAAATGCGTTTATTTACATTTCCCCCCCAAGGACATACTGATTTCTGCAAATTCTCTCAGAGAAAGGGGGGGGGGGGGGGGGGGCGAGAGGCCAACCGAGAACCCTGGGGGTGTAGAGAGAGCCTGCTCAAATGGGTGGGGGGGAACGGGCCAGAGCCCCTGTGG
>JAVQIZ010224534.1:0-19763 GCA_036023535.2 Galaxias brevipinnis | reverse complement strand
CACAGGCTAAGCTCAATGTTCACTCAGCACCTCCTCACCTCTGCAGTGTACTGTCTGTGTCGCACACTGAAAAGCAGCAAGACAGTCACTCCTGCACTCTTCCCAACCCAATACTGAAGGTAATTTAAACAGACACACAGAATCATCTACACATACACACACACACACACACATACAGTATAGTACAACACAAACATTCCGGTGATATATTTACAACCTTGCCTATAACCTCCACAACAACAAAGATACCAACTGTGTGCGTTACTGACACTGTGGTAATGTTTGCAGAGGAGGAGGAGGAGCAGGGGGTGTTCAAGAGGCATCCGTTTTTATGTGCTTAACTTATCACGTTTACACGTCTGTCCACCCTCTGTCTAAAGTCAACCATTTTACGAGCCGTGAGAGGCCGTCGCGCTGTTTGTTTTCTTTAGGCGCGCCAGCTGGAGGAGGCCGACGGGAAAAGGGAAGGGCGTAGCGGTCACGTAAACAGTGTGACGGAGCGTCACGTCCGAGTCCGGCCCGGGAGCGGGAGCAGGACGAGGAACCCATGAGATCCTCTGGTCTCTCCGCAAACACGCTGTCACTCCGCCCGTCCCCAGGGGAGAGGTGTATATATAAACCGCCCACTGTGCTAGAAAGTGGGAAGACCACAGTCTCTGACCCACATAACCACTCTCAAAAATAGCAACAAAGTAGCATTAAGGGGGAACGTTCTTAGGAGCCACTGTTGAGAAACGTCAGCGTGTGTCAAGTGACAGGTGATGGGCCAGGCACACACACACACAGGGTGTCATAAACAAGACGATTTCCATGTCGTCTGTCTGTCAAGGTAAATAGGTGAAGTATCTGTACGTTTGAAGAATACCTTGGTTGTTGGCGAAGAGCTGGGAGACGTTGGCACAGGAGACGCTGACCACCTGTCCCACCTGGGCTCGATACCAGCAGCGGATGTCGTCCCACTCCGTCCGACAGCCTGCCACAGGAAGAGGAACATGCTTAGACATCGTGTCACTTCATGTGTCAGTCCATTAAAAGCGTGCAAAGATTTATAACTCAACTATCCACGATGAACCTGACAGGTCATACGTGACACCCGCAGGCTCTTGAACGGAGCCTCACCGTACGGTGCCGGTGACAGGTCAGCGCTGTGAAATGCGTGGCAGAGGATTTGTTCTGCGCCATGTCAGACGCTTGTCAGCATCCCGTTGGGAAAAACGACACTAAGAGTTTAAACACTACCTCAGACAAACGCATAATCATTTCTTATCGGGTGAGAAACAGATATCGTTTGCTGTGAATTGCGTGAAAGCTTGAAGGTCATGCTGCTGAGTCATAGTCCGCCATGCGGAAGAAAAGAGCATATTAATTCCCATTATCTCGGTTCCTCTACAACAGCATCTCCTCTACAACAGCATGTAGTGTTGAAAATGTAATACACACAGGATTCCTCGCCCCCGCCTTCACTAGTATTGTACCGTAGCAGGAGCATAAAGGAAGACATTGGTCACACCATTATCTCAACCATTCCCTGAGCCACATGAAAGGCTAACTTCAGTATGGACATGCAATCTGGTCTGTGGGAGAACAAAACCCCAGATTGAACAGAGTAAATCCCATCCAATATATTTGATTAAGTATAAAGAGCGATTTTCTCAGTTCATTGTGTTTATGCAAGCTGCAGGGCAGACTAGCCAAAGGTCTAGACATCCTATTTCCAAACGGTAATTAATTTGTGTACCTGTCTCACTCTCAAACATATCGTATTTGGTTTTAATCTATTTGCCTTTTCTTATATCTCTCAACACTGCGCTGTATCGATGAGGTAGAATACGACCTTGGATATCCTCTTGAATGCATAGCCTTTGAAGAGTCATGAACAAAATGAACAAAGAGGTCTCGCTATATGGAACCTTAACACAGGTCTGCGATTCTGAAGACACCGAGCAGGTCTTCAAAGGGGATGGAAACGGGTCACTTTTCTAGGGGGGGTTTCCCATGGTGTAGGTGGATGAGGCACGCTTGATTCGGGGATGTTTGAAGCCCTCCGCACCGCCCACGCAGTGTCTCCACCACGCTCTCCCCCTCGCGCGGCTGACAAGCTGTCCCTTATGGCCTCCGCCGCTATAAATGAGACGAGGTGTGGGAGAGCGAGCACTAATGAGAAGGCAGGCTCTCTCTCTCTCTCCCGCTCCCTCTCTCCATCCTTCTACCGCCACAACGCCTGCTACATCAAAGGGGCCTCAGCCAGGCATCAATTAAAAGAGGCGCGCAGAGACGGGGCCCTCTTCTCATTCATAATAAAACACAGCTCTTGGCTAAGGCTGGGGCTTCTCGAGCCAAAGTCATGAAGTTGCCTGTCTGCACACGGCTTTCAGAAATCCAGACTTTCTGCGGTCATGTGTCACTTCCAATGTTTGTGCATTGATAGCTGATGTGGAGTGAGAGATGACAGCATATCAACTGAGCTGTGGCTAATAACGAGTCTCCTCTCCTCCTGCCAGACTTCATGACCCCTAAAGGGGCATGCCGCCTCGGTTTAGGAAGCAGCGTGCGCGTGCCGAGGGTCTCTGCTGGTGGCCTCGCTAATGATCTTCATTACTAAGGCCCGTGTCAGCCTCGGAGTCAGGGCTGAGCGATGAACAGAGGTGTACACACCCCGAAAAGGCACATTTTCTCTTTACTCCCTCCCTCCCTCTCTATCTTTTCCTCCTTGTCTCGCGATCACCCGGAGGTGGTTTATCTTGGCATCCAGTTTGCAGAGACAGAGCCTATACATTGCATGGTGAGATCCACTAGGCATCCCCTAGTGTTTACTTTTCTGACTGCCCTCTCTCAACTACAGTGCGGTGGGACAGGGGAACACAGACCTGCCCGCTCCTTAAAAACACAGAGACACCAACCCAAAAACATCCACCCTTTGACATTTCCAGGGCTTTGGTGGGCAGCCGCACAGGTTGCAGCAGCATGGATCGTCATCTTTGATGCATTGACATGATGTGGTTGAAGAAGGAGCTGAATTGGATTTGTCACAGTGCTAGGTACGCGTTCCCCTCTCTTTTGCTCTCCTCGGGCGCCATCACTCCTTCTATCATTCCTCCTCTGGTTTGCAATCTCGCGGCCCTAGGCTGAGTTTCATTGCTTTAATGCAGCATTTGTCTTCCGAGTCTCATACACAGATGGCTTGTGGTTGTGTCGTAACACTGTTTACAATATTGCTTGCTCCAAATGCTCCGTTGGGATATATACAATATCTAGACCTTCAATAAGAGATGCTACATGTTATTTGATGTTGCCGATATCCAGGGGAACAGTGGAAGTCAAGGATGACAGGGCTGGGAGGACACAAACGTACAGAGGAAGTGGACAGGGCCCATAGAAAGGCTGACAAAATGTGATCATACGTGCTCAAATGTTTGTAATCAACATTGTAATAAATGGATGTATCCTAATAGGATTTCAGCTTTGTTGTGTGATTGAAAAGTGCGAGCAGGTGTAGGCCAACCACCTTTTACTACAGCCATTATAGTAAGACCAACAGTCCTGCTGAGCGGGCTATATATAAAAGTACAGTAAGACAAGACAACCATGGACCTGCTTTCCTGCAGACCATGTTTTTGCAAGCACACAGGAATAGAGTAGGGAATAAGATCTCACAGTGAAATGACGCCTCCTCTTTGGTTCAGGGTAAGGGTCAGAGTTCAGTGTGCATATAAAGCAAGGGTTCAGTATGCATAGTGAGCCTTTTGGAGATGTCTTGAGCGCATTCAACAAAACGTATGGAAAGGACGGTGTCCACTTGAAAACCCCTATGACATAATCACATAGGAAATCACTTCTGAACATTGGATTCGAAGATACTCATTTTAGATTATTGCATAATACATTTTAGAGTGTATTTTTTTATGCCATAAGCAGACTGAATGATCTGAAGATCTCACTGAATGAAGGAGGGAGAGAAAGTCAAAAAGTCAAAAATAAAGAAAATTGTCAATAATACAGATACAGCTGCATACATAGTAGACATACATACATATACATCATGAGTGTATACTGTACGTGCACATTTAAATTGGGTTTTTCTTCTAATGAAAATGCTCATAAAACTGTCAAATCATTCATCACGCATGTCACTATTGAACATGAAGACTCAAAGGCTGTCTAGAGAAGCCGGCAGCTTGTGAAGTCGAACTGATTGAGTTGACTATGGATGTTTAGAAGTGCTCTCTTAAATATTTAGACGGCGCTCTCTTCTCTACTCCGATTGTTCCGTCTTCCGTCCTCCGTCTTCCTGAGCCATAGCGATAGTGTCCCGTTGATGGATAGAGTTGGAAAGGGCCACAGTGGAAAAAACGAAAGTGTACACAGAGAAGATACAGGGGACAGGGAGAGAGAGGGGGGGGGTTTCCAAAAGTTCAACAACGTAGGGAAATGCTTGGAATAAACACACACACACGCGCAAACGCACGCGTGCACACACACACGCACGCACACACACACACACACACGTTTTGTCTAATTTTTATGGGTGTTTTACCAGTCTCTATGTATAACTGGTTGCTGTAGCCGTGCAGCATACAGAGATTATGAGAGTTGTGACACTGTGAGCGTTTGGACACTCTCACTGCTTAGACTCTCACTGATTCAGTTCTCCCTGGCGGTGTAGGTGTCGAGAACTAATACAGTGTAATATATCGGAGCCTTCTGCCCTCCTGCAATCCATTAGCCAATGCGTGAGTTAACAAAGGGAGGAGTGAGTGTGTGCGTGTGCGTTTGTGTGTGTGAGGGAACACCAACCAGAGCTGTTTGTCTCATGTGGCCGTCACCTTTTACCAGCCTGTCTAGCGTGGCACTCTTCCACCTGGCTGCAGCTCCTTACCTGCTCCCTAATGTCCTGACCTGAGGCATCATCACCCTGAGTCTCTCTCACTCTCTTCCTCTCTTTCTCTCTCTCTCGCTCTCGCGCTATCTCTCTCTCTCTCTCTCTCTCTCTCTCTCTCTCTCTGTCTCTCTCTCGGTCTCTCTCTCTAGCTTTCTATTTCTTTCTCTCTCTCTTGCTCTATCTCTCTCTGACCAGCTGCAGCACAGAGAATTCCCTAGGCAGCTCAGACCTGTGAGGCTCTCACTCACCTGTGGCCGTTCTCTCATTAGAGGCAAGACAAAGTCCCCACCTGTTCCTCTGATAGAATTCATCACACCTGCTCCATAAAAAGAACGGCGAAAATTGATTCAATTGGATGGGATTCCACGGCGTGTCGCCAGCTGTTCTAGTCAACCGTTCATGTTCTACTTTGACAAGATGGCGCAACGACCCCATCACACAGCCGACAAAGCGGACAAGATGGCATGGTTCCCCTTGTCTCCAAAAGATCTGTTTCTGACAGTTTGTTTCGTGGAGAAGAAAACCAAAGTAGTTTTTGAAAACAAGCTGTTCCCTCTAAGGACTTTGAGGCAGCCAGGTGGCTCTAATGAATGAGACTCCATTGATTGAAACGGCCCCTCACCTGTTTCCGGCGGAGGAGGTAAGATGGGAGCACTCCAGTTGGGACTAATTACTTAATCTGGTAGACCTCCACACTTGACTACTTCTGTTGATTGTATCTGGCGCCTTGGCCAACACTACAAAGCTTAGAATTTTGTGATGCAAAACCAGGTGCATGTCATACCCCTGCCTATATATGTATGTACAGTATATTTATACTGTATTTCCATCCATCTATCCATTAGCTATACCGCTTATCCTTTGCAGGGTCGCGGGGGGGGGGGCTGGAGCCTATCCCAGCCAACACAGGGCGAGAGGCGGGGTACACCCTGGACAGGGCGCCAGTCTATCACAGAGCTTCTACTGTAAATACAGAAATATATATATATATATATACACATCCCTTTGTTTGACCAAGGAAGTCTAACCGACAACTAGGTGGCAAGAGATCCTTCGCTAGGCTTTCACACGCTTTTTAATATTGAAACGTGCATGGCTGAGAAGATCACACACACACACACACACACACACACACACACACACACACACACACACACACACACATACACTGACCTGTGCTGGAGCGGTTGCGGCCCTCCTGCCTGCGCGTCTGAATGCAGGCCTCCTGAGTCTTCATGTGCTGCACTACCAAGGCACAGTCTGGGTGCATGGCCTCTGCCTGAGGAACACGGAACACACACTTTAATCACAGAACACGAAAGAACACACAGCACTTCTAGATGGCAGATTTAACCATATCATATTTAATGACGTGTTTTGGTTTGTGACCATATCACGTTATTACCGCTATGTAGCAGTAAAAAAACAAAACACAAACACTACTCTGTTCCATTTTCAGCCCTCATCCACCTATCCAGTCCCTTCGGCAGGTTGATAAGGAAGAGGAAACTGTTCTTTTGTTCTTTGAAATACGTTGCTTCCCCATTAGGCAGGCAGTGTGCTGACACCATGGTTCAGTTTGCCATATAGCTGAGGTTCTGTCTCTTCTTGGGAGTGCAGTTTGAATGTGTTCCACTGCTGTGCCGTGCCTGGTAGTGAAAATGTTGGGACATGGAGACAGTTCCCTGCCATGGAGGAGCCACTCTGTAATCAACGACCACACTGGTTGAAAAGTGCTCTCCTGCCTGCTGTCTCCAAAACGCTGAAACGCCTGCCGTCATATAGACAGCCCCCCCACCCACCATACCACACACACACACACACACACATACACACACACTCATTTACGAGCTTGTGAGTGGAGAAACAGATCCACATCACAAGCATATTGCCATCCAAATATGAGTCCTTAGGGCACGGAGGAGGGAATCATGTGCAAATTAGAATACAATGAAGTAAACACACAGCGCAAGGGAAACGTGCCCCTGCTGATTCAGAATGGGAGTCCTGATCCGCTGTAAAACTTTCTCCATTTTCCATCTGGGTCTGTAATCCACTGATGATCTTCTGCAACGACCGCTGTGAATGCTACTGCCAGATGTATTATTTCATCAAGTGTTTATGCGTGTGTTTGTGTGTGCGTGTTTGCATTTTATCTCTGTGTGGGAGTCGTGGCCCCCAGTTCTGTGAGTTGTTGTTTTGGGGCTGGGTCAACTACTGCAAATGTGTTTATAATGCAAAATGTACGCGGCAGTTATATGTCTGCAAAGCTAAGAACGATGATGATGGTGTTGGCTAGAACCTTCTGCCGCGTGTGTGTGTGTATCTGTGTGGGTTTGTGATCCTCACTGTGTAATACAATATGCTCACACTTCCCGCCGGCCTGACAGATGGGGACGCTGCAGGTAAGCACGACCTTTGACCCCTGCTCAGTGGGCTGCCAAGAGAAGAGCATCCATTGAAGACCTACGACTGGCTCTGATTGGACAGAACGTCTGGACCTATTGCAGATGGCAGGATATCACAGGCTGCTAAGCTGCATCTCCCAAATTAGTCCTCAAGGTATCCGTGCTTTTGTTCGTTTGTGTTTTGAGTGTGTGTGTGTGTGTGTGTGTGTGCCAGTATGAGTGCGTGTCTGTACATGCAAGATCGTGTATGGCATATTCATGTGCACCACTACCTTGATGTTCCCTTTCTCAAATCCAGCCTGCTCTGGGCGTACATAACAACTACTGTGTGGGAGGTCTCCTTGAGAAAGATGGAGAAAAGTGTTTTTTGGAATGCACCCTAAGCTCAGCCATAACAGCCCAACGGACTTTCAAATCAAAGGCATCCGAAGAAGGATATAGATCACTCGGTCACCCGCGCTCAGACCGTCCATGGTCTGCTGAAGGAGCCATGCCGAGATTCCACCTCCAACGTCCCGCCGCCACTCAAAATAAACCCACGGACATTGACGTACATTCAAGCCCAGGGTCAGAGCCTGGAGCTTAGGTCGGAGATGCCTGTGAGTCAGAGGGATACTGACAGCTTCTCCTTTGATAGGAGCCTGGTGCTCTAACTCCTCCTGCCTGATTTAAGGATTGGCAGCTGCGTCCCCGGAGCAACAGAACACAACAAATCCCACCCCAGCGAGAGAAGTTATCAAGAGGCTGAATCGGCAATAAAATCACAGGAGTCAGTGGTGTGAAATACGGAGCAATGTGCAGCAGTTTCTTTTCCCTTGTCCAACGACATATGGGGCGGGGTGATTCAAAGACGTAGACAATAAAGAGATCGACTGGTTGCACTGCTTAAGTAGACAAAAAAATAGCACAGCAACATCTGCACTAATGCTCTTTGCTTTTTTAGGTTCCTTCAGTGTAATGCTAAGAGACAGCCCAAGAAATTAAAAGTGTTTGTGTGTCTGAGAGAGAGCGAGTTTGGGGAGGCAGTAGTTGCTGTGCAGCTAATTTGATTATATATGCCCACTAAAAGTCATAGGCCCGGTTTCCTGAACAGGGATTAAGCCAAGTCCTAGACTAAAAAACATTTTCAATGGACAATCTCCATTGACAGTGAGATTTAGTCTAGAACTATGCTTAATCCCTGTACGGGAAACTGGGCCATAGTGTCAAAGTCTGTAAGGACAACTAATTAACCAGCACTACTCTTTACTCTGAATTCAGCAACTACATTTGAATCTAACAGTAATCTAACCATCTGATTCTAGAGGGGCACCCATAGCCCAAAACTTACCTCACTTTCTCCTCTTTACCTCACAAACAACAAATGGTCTTCATTCGCTTTAGCTCTGGGGTCATGCCAAGTGATTGTGTGCATTGTAGTACTGTGTGCCAATCTGAGTGTCTGTGTGTGTGTGTGTGTGTGTGTGTGTGTGTGTGTGTGTGTGTGTGCGTGTGTGCATGCCTTTTTCTCTATGGCTCCATGCGTTACTCAATCCATGATTAGCATGACCGAGATAGAACAATGCGATTAGATGGCCATCTGAAGCAAGGCTGGAACAACAGAACCGATCGTTAGCAGCCCTAATGAGAAAGGGGCGTAGATCAACTACTTCCACGTTTGATTACTCAAGGTGCTGATTGACCACAGTTACATTAGGGCAGTCTTATTGGCTCTGTTTATGTACTTGCATTTTTTTCAGCTAACTTGATGAAATATTATATAAAACACAAATAGATGTCCATTTACTCCTTTATATACATTAATGTCTTTTGGGAAATACAAAATTAGGCAATATTTATGATTCCTCTTTGCCACACTCGAGAATTTGGCAGCTGTGCACGGAGCACGCACACTGTCCTAATAGAGTCACAGAGGGACTTCTCATCAACGACTAATGTCCTCCCGGGCTTTTGCACCTCTCAAACCCTTCTGAATGAACCATGCTTCAGAGAAAAAGGCATGAGTGCTAAATGGTACGAATGTATAATCGCATGAAAAGTGGCAAACTTTACGACTGATTCCACATTTTAAATCATTGCCATTACAATTTGAACTATCTCAGTGGCAGAATGGATATTTAGAAAACAAACCAGCTTAAATGTCACTTAGAGCTTTCACTTACCATTTCCCACCCTGCCAGCTGCAACCAGAGACCGCAGAGAAATAATTTAACTATCCATTTAAACAAAGCTGAAGTTTTGGTCGCTTGCATAGTTTTTGTTGTTTAATTATGCTAATTGAGGACTGGTAAGTAGCTATGACGAAGTTGTTTATCTCTCCTCTGAACAATTCCGTTTTGACAACGTCTATGCTGCATTGGCAAAAAAAATCTGTAAAACCGCCATTTATGCTACGTCAGTAATAACTTATATGTAGTACATCCTATCTTACTCTGGTTCTGTGACTTGCGCGTGTTGGAATCAGGAGTCAACTAAAGGTGCGTCTCTCCGCCTTCCCTTCAAAAGCTTCGGCGCGCACTACTCTGCCGCGCAATCGTGCGACGTGCACCACGCACACGCAGCAGCAAAGGGAGAGTAACGAGTGCCATTTTTTAAAAAGGGTTTGCATGGACAATAGTCTTTGTTCTGTGCATCAGTGGAAAAATGTATTGGAACAGTCTAGGTTTTGTCATGGCAGGATATTACAACTGGAGCAGATGTTTTGTGTGTGTGTGTGTGTGTGTGTGTGTGAGTGTGTGTGAATGTTAGGTCCACATAACAGATCATGCCTTCAACTGCCTTGGATTAAAATGCTCGACTTCCAGTTGTATCTTATCTGAATAACCCAATGCTCAATTTTGATATATCATGTATTCGATACAATTGAGAGGGAAAAGAAATTTGGTGCAACATGTCAATGTTTCTCTTTACTGTAATCTGGTAATTCTCCTACAAAATGAACCTCAAACTCAGGCACAACACACATAATCAGATACACCACTTGAGATCATTATTATGTGAACAAGAGCGCCACAACCTAGACCCTGACCCTCTCCTCTGTTTTCCCAAAGCCGTGCCTCTGTGGCTCGGCACAGGTCTATGGAACAACATGTCTGACAGTGTGTCGCTTGGCGTCCCGTTGCGTATCTGAGAGATGTTGTCGTAGCTGCTGGGCGCCTGCTGCTAACAGCTGTGGTTCCCCACGAGATCCACACACAGCTGGACTTTGAACTCACAGGGGGGAGTTTGCAACCCGTACGCTGTCTGCTTTGCTGGTTGCCGTGCCGGGAAACATGAGGGTATGCACGTTCAACGTCCCATAGTCTAAATGCTCTTCCTGAGGTTTGGTCAAATGATACTTCTAGCATTCCGCATCCTGGCCTGCGGGCTGCACCAGTCAAGCAGCCATCCCACTCCTCCAGTTATGAATGATTATAAACAAATCACCAGACCCTGCTTGAAGTGTCCCTCTAGTGTTGTGGTTCAACTGCACTCATAGAGGTTCCATATTTAAAAGTGGTGTGTAATTATACAATAATAGGGGAGTGGAAGCACTCTAGTTGGAGTGAGTGAGCTCTTTTTCAACTGAGAAGAGGGCTCTCCAAATAAAACAGTGACATTTTGGTGTTTGCGTGGCTTAATCCATGTAGTTGCTATCATTTTAAAGTTTTCCCGAAAGAGCAACATGGAGGAATTTGATCTCATGCAAAGTAGATTTGAAGTGCCAGTTTCACTTTGAAGGACAGTAGTTTGACACTGCCTAAACCTGCACACCTACTATCCTAGACACCGTCGTCCAATTCTCCCTTTCATTGCCCTCAGTCTAGATTTGAACTCTGCATCGATCCATTAAAAAATATGTGGATGCATTTGTTACCGTGTGCGTGCAAGTGCACGTGGGCTTTGATATGCATGAGGAAATGTACACGATGTGTGTGTGTGTGTGTGTGTGTGTGTGTGTGTGTGTGTGACATTGTTAACATGACAATAAGGCAGCCAGCACTTTGCATATTAACACATCTCTTGCTGCACTCATAGTTTCTGTCACATCCGTCCCTTTCTGGCTGTAGCATGTCAATCGAGCTCTGAGCTCTATTCTTCTCCTTTATCAATTGCATCTCACTGAAATAGGATGGGTTGGTTTTTAGTCAGAAGGTCCTTTTCATACGTTCCCCCCAGCTGCTCCATAGGCTGAGGCCATTGCCTTCAGAGGACAATGCCTAGGCAAGACGAGTGGTGAAAGGGACTTTCAACCTTTGAGGGGCATAGTACTAAAAAGGGAAACAAGCTAAATATCCCATTCCAGGTAATGTGGTTAGCTGCAAATGTGATCCCCGTGTTATGTGGAATTGTCCTTTTCTGTTTTGAAGGATGCGCCGCTTGCATGTGAATTAGTCGTCCTCCGGAGCCTATTAAAACGCAGCGTGCTTTTGCATTGACAACCTCGTTTAGTGTAAAGGTAATGGGTTGGATTTAGCCAAATAGATCTGAGAAAGTTGCACAAAGGTCAATTTAAATCTGACACCCATAAGATGTTCAGCAGTTTTATGGGAGGTGGGGGTGGGTGTAGCAGACAATGAGGTCCAATGAACTGGCTTGAGGTTTGTATATGGATCCTGGTCCCTGTGCTCTCGCCTACAGCAGGACTCTCTTCCTGACAAAGAATTGTCTCTTCCATTTAACGACGGGGCCTCAAACAGATAATAGGAACAATAGAGGGGAACGGCAAATTAGGAGTGGTTTAATTAAATAGAAAACACAAATAAAAGAAAACTGGACACTATTCTGCTTTCATCCCCCCACATCACAATCTCATAATCTCACCATATCAAACATTCATTAATACTCAAAATGACGCTGTGGTTGTTTGTTACAGCCGTTTCCAAATATTAAACCCGTGACAAAAACATACAAACGGAACACCGGCGTTTGCTGTTCAATAAGGAAAAAAGGATCCGAAAATGTCAAGGGTATTGTAAATCTAGATTCTCCATTAGAAAAAAATCCACTGCTGTGCACCTCTTTCGTTGAAACATTTTTTTGGATATGAGCGTCACATCTCTTTATGCATTGATCTAGTTTTGCTATTCTGCACAGGCAATCTCTACATCAACACAAAGGAATGATTTTCCCCTCCTACAGCATTAAAAAAGAGCATGATTCGCCAGCTTTACAAGGACCTAGCAGGAGGGGCAGCCTGACAGAACTGTCCCCAAGAGCAGCTAGAAAGCCCCCCAGCAATACTGATGTGACCAGGCCTCTCTCTCATTAGGAGTCTGCCTGGTGTCTATCAGCGTCCACACAGCAGGTCAACAAGAAGAAGGTGATGGCAATGGGAGGGCCATACGGACTAACATGCCTGCATTTTCATTTGGAACACTTCACAGAACAACGGATAATTCAAAGTCCTTGGAGGCATTCACCACAGGTTTTTGAGCCCTTGTGTTGAGTCTTTCGCATTACGGAATAATTTCTTTAAGTCTTCTCCTGATCAGTCAACTATGAATTTTTTTATATTTTTTCGCTCTTTTTGTTATCATTTAATGAGCATATAATTTCAAGGTAGAACGCTTACTTTGAATTATACCCTAATTAAGACTTGGATCTTTTTGCCTTTCAGCAGTGTCTCATGAAACTCCCCTTGGAAATGTTCTGCTGCCCCCAGGGGTTAAGCTTTCATGGCCATTATGGCTTTTCATGACTATAATAGCTCTTTTGCTGGCTATAGAGATACAGAGGTCTTTATTTAATCACATCAGAAACCCAACCCTTATGCACGACTCTTTTTCTAACGATGGCCTCTAATTGGACAATCAAATTCCTGCATTAAAATCTATTATCTTGCTGCTTATTGGCAAACAAGTTGCTTGCATGCAATGAGGCTAGCTGCTGATCATACTATTTTTATTCTGTTGAGCGAAGTGTGCAGGAGTGGCCTTGTTTTCCAGGTTATAATAGCTTTTTCTAGTCATAGGATGAGACAGTTACAGACTCAGATCCAGTTAGCTCCTCTACTCCATAAGGAAAATAGTAATGTCATTCCGATTTTCTGACATTTACATAGCTCCTCCAATTGTTTTATCTCGTTTGGGCCAGTTTGTGACCTCCCACAAATTGTATTCTGTAATTTGACGTGCATTACTCAGCCTGATGATTATCAACCAGTTCTGGGAATCCTGTGTATGATTGCATATCGCTCAGACTTCAGACACTGGCAAAGGACAACCCGCCTACTTTGTCATCGGGTTCATGAGTAGCCGATAGATTTGTGCAACTGACAAAAAGCCATGTTTGAGCATCCCCTGTGGAGAAATACCTCTTTGGGTTTATTAGGAGTCATCCATCACTCACGGTCTCCCAAGGCTGCCATCTGGCAGGTGTCCTTTAACTGTTCAGTAACAATGGCTTGGCTTTGAAAGGGAAAACAAGGAATCTCTGATCGATTCTGAAATTACATTTTAATTCACTGATCTATCTGTCTGCGGTTGCCTGGGGGTCTATGATTTGATTAGTTAACAATTCAAGCAGTAGGCAAAGTATGTTTGAAAACAAATGACTACAGTATGCACCCGACAAAGAAAGAGAAAGCTTTTTAAAAAAACATGACGTTGTGTGTTTGAGCACTATCTAGATAGAGTAAATTAAAATCCAAATCCTCAACTCAAGTGCTATGAGAAAACTAATGCTTAAGCTAATATTATCAATAAAACCAATGTTTTATTACTTATTACTTTGGAGAAAATCTGAACTATATAAAGAGGCTGCTCATATCACTTCAGAAGCAGAGATAATTGTCAAACAACTCCCACCATTGTGTCATCTATATAGACAACATTTCCTCACTGGAACGTAGAGGGACCTAAGGGAAATGGCGTGTCACCTTTCTTCAACCCTCATAATGGTTATTGGAACTAATCACAGTTTACCTTTGGAATGCCTTCCCAAAGCATCCCATGACTGAGACTGACCTTCAACCAAGAATCCCCTGTGTGGATTCTGGATTGTCAATACTGAAGGTCAGTATGTATGTAGCTCCTGTGTACATCTGGCTCCCAGGGGGGATTTTGATGGGAGAACGATATTAAAAGGGAAGGCTCGTTGACAGTTATGAATCAATTTATTGCTTGTGAGATACACATGCCAGAAGCTCCTGTTCAAATTACCCCGTACGGTCTGCTAGTGTGCTTAATGACATATTTATTATAGCTGATTATAATAATTTACTAAAATAGCTTATGGTTATTGAGAGCCTAATAAATCCTCTTTGCCTCAGGGAAATGAGGATCCTTTCCCCCAGCGGAGGGTGAGAACAGGCTAATCAGAGAGTCATATTACAGGCCCCTTCCTGGTAACGGCGCATGGGGAGTACATCTGGAAGAGAAGCAGCCCCATTATTGTTCCCATGTACTTCAATTATCACACAGATGCATAGTTTTGGATGTTGCCCTCAGTTTTGGAAGCAGAATTTCATCAACACCACCAATCTATTTTACAAAGAATGGTAACCCATGGGGATGTCATTCCTCAATGCGTTCTTGTATTTTTTAATTTCACAGTGATAGAATGCTCAGAGGAACAGTGAAAAGAACGGGAGGGAAACAGAGGTAAAACAAAGAGATATTGCGTGGGGATTATTGCTTCATCAAACATTAATTGAGTGTGCATGGCTTTGTAGACAAGAGCTCAGTGTGGAACAAAACAGATTTGGTCAGTCGGTGTCAGGCAGATGTCTCACTGTATGGTACTCAAACCAGGTCTAGGTCGGATATTATATTGCTTGGATATTTTGTACATTTCATTTTTGATTGTCACATAACAGAGACTTGTCAATATAATCTATGTTTCAAATTAACTACATACACTATTGGTACACACCACCAGTTTCCTTGCTCTGAGCTCATTGTGAAAATAGGAATGTGAACATTTTCATTCTGTAGCCTATTGAGGAAACAGGTTAGTGTGTGTACGACAGGATCATATATATCATTCTCAGAGATTCAAGTAGTCAAGTAGTCAGATTTGCACAACAAAACATGTCATGTAAATTTTCAAAAAGAATGTTCCCAGTGATGGCTTATATCATTTGAAGGCCCAGAGTATGTGTGCATGTCTAGGTTGGCATACGTGCACGCCAGTGTGCGAGCCTGTGTGTGTGTGTGTGCGTGCCCGCCCTTGTTGTGCACACAAACACTGTGCCTTTTCACACAGGCACGCATGAATTTACAAATTGCTGAGTAGTTATGATTTGATGGGGACTCTTTTGTTGCGCTGAAGCAGCACTGCGGGTGTAGCAAGACTCAAGGCTGCTCCCTTCAGTGCAGATTTACCCCGAGGGCCATGAAAGAACCATGAGGCGTCATGCTCGCTCATCAGCAAACACACATTCACAGAGCCAGGCATGGTAGCAGCACCGCAACCTGCATAGAGGTCAATAGCAGAGCCCATCACACCAACGGCAAGGGAAACCCCTTTGGACAGCAGGATCAAACACATCACATGGGAGAATTAATTCAAATCTCCTCCAAATCCCCCCTTTGGAAAAAGATTAAAGAAAGCATGTCTCCGACATTTTGGGTGAGCCCTGTCACTTCAATGTGGAGAGCTTTGGCGGTTAGAATGAACATGTGTACGAGTGGGTAGAATATATTAGAGTCAGATGTGGTATACACTGGGCTATGATCTACACACAGTAACACACCTTGGCTGGCTTCAAATATATGGGTCAGCTTTATGTAATGTCAAGAAAGGCTTTGACTGAAAATTAGCAAGTCCTTGTCTATGAGGCTCTCAGTCAGTTTCTGACTTCATGTTTGATTCTTAAAATGCTTTGATTCCACGTATCCAGTGTTATTAAATATAATGCCAGCTACATCACGTTGGTGTGAATATAATTCAGATTTGAAGAAGAATAGATGGAGATGGCACGTATAAATCAGGACATTCTCAACCCATTAGACTCAATCTCAACCAGATTTATTAGTGTTTTTGTTGGATTAAATGTCAATAATTCTCTTCTTTATAAAGCCTAAAGGGTAAACCATTTACAGTGGTCTGGACTGCATCTCGGGGCAAAAGGTTTGCAGAAATTGGGCTGATTATGGTTGCTAACACAACGGAGAAACACAAAGTATGGAGTACTGTTACTTACTTAACAAATACTATCAAACAGACAAACTGTGCTCATTTGTGGCTTCATGCAGCAAGACCAGTAAGACTGTTCCTATTGCAGTTAAACCAACATGACAAGTCCCTGTCTAGCAACCACTACTACTTTGATGTATTATGCATGGACAGATAGGATACTATTGTATTTCTGATCTTTTTTTAAAGCAGCATTGAAACCCTTTGCCGTTTCATGTCTCTGAGACTTTGAAAATAAAAGCTCCAATCTCAGATCCGGCTCTCTGGAATCATCAGTCCCTTTTACCTGACATGACTGGAGAGTGTGTAACATAAGCTGGAGGAAACCACTTTCAGGAGGCGCCAAGCCTTAATGAGAGCACATCCTGTCCAGTTAGATGGACAGGTTGCCGGATTTTTCTTTCACCCATCGTTGTTTATTCATCCCTCTCCAAATCTTGACCTCAGGCTCCATGTTAAATGTTTATGCCATTGATTTGAAGGAGAATCAACAATGGTGTGGTATGTGACAGTACAGGTTAAAAGCGTTTACTTTTTGCATATGCAAAGAACCAGGCCAGACACATTTTAAAATACACGCACACATCTGTAACAACCTACAAAACATGTTGTTTACAAAATACTGTGGTTTGGATGGATTAAAATATATTTTATTGGTCACACAACTTGATATTACATCAATAAACCAAGCGACAACAATGCATCAGAATCTTCCAATTTCAAAGCAAAAATTATTATTAAAGTGCAGTTTCCATCTTTATATTTCTATGACCCAAGACCAATAATAAGGAAACATAAATAAAAAAAACATGATAAAAACAAAGATCTGTAAGCATTCCAACCACAATAGTTCATGTCCTCCTAAAGAGACATATTTCCTTCACCAGACAAATTAAATTGACATGAATGTCTCACATTAATAACAGGCCCTAAAGAAAAGTAAAGCATAACTGTTTACTGTAATTGGTCCAGCTGCAAGCTTTTAATCTCTTTACATCAGCCACCTGGCTAAGAGTTTTGTAAGAGTTACAGAAATATTCAATTGAGACAATGATAAAGCATATAGATATTTGAAAGATTACAATATCAGAAACTTTCTTGTTGCTCCAGGTCACCACGTTGTTTGAAAACAATATCCAGATTCAATCAAGTTGAGCCTTTATACAAATATATATAAATTAGGTCGTAATTTAAATCGTAAAAAACAAAAAACATGGTTGTATAGTCAAAATTGGTTAGTGCAAATCATTTCACTCGTTTTAGAGAATTAGAGATTGTCAGTGCTATTTAGAAGGTTTCCATCTGAAACAAAGGTCTAGGACACAGACAAGTCCCTACAGTCCTTACCGTGTAATACTACTAGTTCTAGTCTTTAGGCTACGCAAAGTAAAAATAAGCCGGCAATGATTTCAACCCGAGGGGAAACTGCACATGGGAAGTTGTTCCCGATCTCTGCTTTCCCTGCATAACAACGAGGTGTGACACCGCATGAGCCCCAGTTGAGCAATAGAAGCAACAAGAAGCCCCAGGGACAATGTCCTCCAGCCAGCGGTGAGGTCCCGCCCCCTCTCAGCGGTACAGGCTCAGGCTGGGGCTTTCGTACAGGTACATGTAGGCGTCACAGAACAAGCGCTTGGCCACGCCTTTCATGTCCCGGGGCACCTGGTTGGCCAGCTCCAAGGGGGACATCTTTAAATACGCAGCCACCTCCGGGCAGGCCTGCACCTCGGGGATGTTGTAGCCGTCCCTCTCTCCTGAACCCACACACAGGGAGGAGAGGGGGGAGGGTTAGGCTGAACGCTTGCAGAGGGAGAAACATCCAGACAAAAAAAGGAGAGAGAGAGAACGAGTGAGAAGAGAACACACTGTAGTAGCAAGGCACTCACCCTCTCGGTCGGCCATGCTGTCAAAGAATATCCAGTCGTGGCTGTTGGGCCCGTGTTTGATGAAGGAGACGTAGTGGCTGGTCTCGATGCAGAGCACGGCAAACAGCTGCAGTTTCTCTCGGGGCAGCAGGGGCCCAGCGTAGCCCTCAGGGAGCTGCAGCACGCTGGGCTTGTGGGACCTCCGCTGGGGGTGGGCGTGGACCTGTGGAGGGTACACACACACACACACACACACACACACTTTTAGGACAAGCAACACACCTTTGGAAGCAGGGATCTTCAACTGGGTAGACTTCACGCAAAGAGAAAAAAGTGACACAACCCACCCGAGTGGAACATTTCTGGCAGAAGAGTTTTAATCCGGTGGTGCTGAAGGCTGGGTCTCTGAAGCAGTCCACGCACTCCTCGTACGCCATCTCCCCACACAACACGCACTGCTGTGGGCCTGAAATACGCAAACGCACACACACACACACACACACACACACACACACACACACACACACACACACACGTACCCACACCACTTATGCATAACTTATTCAACAGTCTTATAAGTGTTTCTTTTAAAATAAGGTATCTCCTAATGCACCTTTTTCCTCCAACACATCTCCCAGTTTTCTGTGACTTTTCACCTCACCCTTTTCATCCATCTCCCTGTGTTAGCGTAGAGGCAGAGAGAGAGAGAGAGAGAGAGAGAGAGAGAGAGAGAACACTCAGGACACCAGGACGTGTGAAGAGGAGAGAGGGCGGGGAAAAAAAAGGAGGACCACCCCGGTGTGACAGAGGTTGGGGGGCCACACTCCGCGGCGAGCGCCATAAACCTTCACTTCCGCCTCGGCGAGCGCGCCGACGCGCCGGCCTCCCCCCCCCACGAAAGAAAAACAGCCGCCCAAAGTTGTTAAACGCGCGATAAACCTTGCAGCTGGAAGTTTTACGCGGTTCCACCGAGTTAAGCTCCCTTTAACGAGGGGAGCCACATTGGTACCTCGTCCTCTTTATGCAGCTCAAATATCCCGTTATAACCGTTCTAATGCACTGGATGTTTGATGAGCGAGGGGATGGCCCATTGTCGGGATGTTTAGAAGGGACGGCAGACACTTGGCAGGGAGAGGAGGGAGCGGAGAAGTCAGGAGGGAAGCGTCCGGCCGAGGGAATTGGACCCGGGCAGGGGGGACGGCATCACGGAGGGGACTGTCGCCTCGTGTTTGAATGAAAAAGTACAACGGGACACGGAGCGCCACAGGAAGTCTGTGTCGGACCGGAACCTCTTAGCCCGGTGCTCCTTCCTCCCACGCACGACCAGAACAATGATTCACTCCAGACGGGTAGCAACATTCTCTTCATGTGGGTCTGCTGGGGAAGAACCCCGGTTTAAAGACAACAATTTGGCCACAACATATGTTTGGAGTAGAAGCACTTTTCTTTATAAGGGGTGTGTGTGTGTGTGTGTGTGGGGGGGGGGGGGGG